>MU763630.1:0-36989 GCA_026770625.1 Nicotiana glauca | reverse complement strand
ATTTTTCTGGTTGGTTCTGAGGGAGTAGAAGTGCTAAGCAACTGCAATATTTCACAAAGGCAAGAACGAGTACAATGGGGGAAGCTCAGGAGGTGGTTTTATGGCTCACGTAAGATCTTGCAACAGGGAAGAAGGAAGGAGTTCTTCGGGTACAAAGTTTTATTCAGAAAAAATTATTTTTATAAAAAAAAGAAGAAAAGAAGTGGGACTGTGAGACCTTGAAAATACAGGAGGCCACAAATGTGAAAAAATAGAAGATGTGGCTTATAAAATATTTAATAAAATCCATGTCAGCAGCGATTGAACGACACACACCAGGACAAGTGTTTATTAGTAGACATTTTCTCAAGTAGAGGTGTTCAAATGGGAAAATCCAAAGTTTATATATCGGCTTTAAAATCTCGTACGAGTTTAAGTGGCCAGGAAGCCATTTCGCCGTAAAGTAATGCAACCCAACTTTTATAGATGTATTGCATAACATTCAGGATCTGAGAGACAACTAGCTCATGTGAACAGAACATTGAACAGCAGTTAATTACACTTGCGGAGAAAAAGAAACAACAGATCGACCACTTATCCATCTCCATGGCACTTTCTGAAAATGTCTCTCAAGTAAATATTTACTCCAGATGTTCCAATTCAAACACAAGAACTACTCCCTACTAACAAGTTAAAAAGGGGCCGGAGTATTTGTGCGGTTATAAAAGTTTCTCGTTAAGGATAGAATTGTAAGTTCAAGCAAAATTATTTCCAAATATAGAAAGGGGTCATTCTTTTTGGAACGGACCAAAAAGGAAATAGATTAACATAAACTGGAACAGAGGGAGTACTATGTCCCAAATATGCCCTGATCTAGTCAAACTATAACTGAAGATTCTTGTATGCCTCAACTAATGTATACCAGCAGTAGTTACTGCATACAGGCAATCATTCAACCAGCAACCAGACCTTGCCACCCCTTGCTTTTCTTTTTCTTTTTGGGAAAAACCCTTGTTTACTCTTGAAGACTGATAGCCCTTCAGCTTCTGCCTTCAGGATGCGAAAAGATCCAACAGCATAAATTTGGGCTCCAAGTGATAACTACACGTCTTTCATCCTTCACTATCGAATAGCTGGAAGCCTGCAATCTACATATCCACTTTATACAACCTTAAATTCGCTTGTTTCACCTTTCCGGTTGCACATATCTAGACATTTACAAGCAAGTGATATCATTTGCACATAGTGAACCCTAAAGAGCAACTGGAGCCACAGTGCAGCAGGACCATAAAAAAAAAAAATCAACAAAACGATAATGCAGGCTTTGCTATGGAAATATATAGAACAAGAAACTCAATTAGGCTAAAGTTTCACCTCTTTTTGCCTACAGTTTGCCATCACAAGATAATAGGTCGGGCCAAGGTTTTGCCACTCTGCTTCCAGTTTGCTATCAGAGTGTGAAGTTTCCACTGGGGATCCCAAGTTAGTACCACTCACTGCTATCAGAAACTGAAGAATGCCAAGCATGTGATGACCGATAAGCAACATGCGATACGGGGTATCACCTTGAATTAGGGATTGAGACTAATCTAGAACATTTGATTCTTTCACTCGTAACTTTCATCTGAGTATTCTTCATCATGCTTCAGTTCTGTGGAGGCCTTATTACCTCTCATTAAGTTTGCTAGTTCTTGGATTAAACTAGATGTACTTCTTTCCATCTTATCTGCAAGTATCTCTGTTTGCTCTGCAAATCCATGACCTACTAGCCTTTTTCTCAATATTTCACAGGTGGTTGTATATGGTGGAATGCCTTCATCTATCATCATTTCGAAATATTTACATGCTTCCTCGAGTTTGCCTTTCTTCTGACAGAGACCGTGCACCATGACAGCATACGTCGAGACTGAAGGATAAAATTTCCTGTCTTCCATGCTCTCCCAAACTTTCTCAGCTCTATCAAACCTACCCACCCTAATAAGCATCTTAAGCAACACATTATACGTATGCCTATCTGGTGTGCAGTTGTTACGTTCCATTACCGAGATCAGCCTAAGTGCCAAGTTAATTTCATTATGATCACAATGAAAAGCTAAGATTGTATTGTAACTCCAACAATCAGGTGTTACCCCTCCGTTAATCATCTCATCTATCAGTCGGTAAGCCTCATCAACCTTCTCGGTCTTACAAAGCTTTTTGATGATACAGTTATACGTGAATACATTAGGCACAAGTTTGTACCTTTTCATCTGTTTAAGAACCCTGAAAGTTGAATGAATATCATTTACCGCGCAATAACCATGAATGAAAATTGAATAAGTAAAAGCATCAGGTACCAGTCCAATGGACCTCATCTTCATAAAAAAATAGAAGGCCTCATCCATCTTACCAGCCTTGCACAGTGAGTCCAGAATACTATTATAAGCTAGCAAATCAACTGCATAGCCTCTTTCAAGCATTTCATCGAAAAGCTTTTGTGCTTCGGCAACTTCGCCCAATTCTCCCCATCCCCTAATCAGAATGCTGTAAGTTTTCACAGTCGGCACGAAATCATTCTTCACTTTGTAAAAGAACTCTTGCGCTTGCTTCGTATGCTTTCTTTTACATAGTGCAAGCAAAAGCTTATCGACATCCGTTACACATGGTTTAATCCCAAAGTCCTCCATTTTATTAAAAGCCCTAATTGCATCAGCTGGCAAACAACCTCTACTATAAGCCCTAAAAACAAGCCAGAATATTTCGGGAGTAATTTCGCATGATTTATTCACTCTCATTTCTACAAGGAAGTCCCATAACAAGGGGAATTGTTTACTACTTCCTAATATATCAACAAGAATGTTATAGTTTTGTTGAGTATGGCAAAAACCTGATAACTTTTGCGCCCATATGAAGAACCTGTGAGCGGAGAATCCGAGATTTTTGCAACGTTTGAGGACTTGTTCAACTACGCCGGTTGAAATTCTGCTAGAAAATGGATTGAGGGCTGACTCTATGTCGTGGTGGGGGTTTCTGTAGTCGCTAAGAACACGACAAAGTTCATTCACCAGGTGTGGAGAATGTTGGTCTGAGTTTTCAGGTTCCCGTTTGGTTTCTGCAACAGTAAATGAGGATATGAACAGAGTATAAGTGGGTAAATAAGCCAACAAGGAAGAAGAAGGGTAATATTGGACGCTTTTGGGTGGAGGAAGATAGCACTGGAAGAGTGTTCGGGAGAAATAATGTACACTTCTGGAATGAAGAAATGTCCTAATCGCCATTATTCTTTTTTCAGAAGCTCAAAACTCCGTACCAATTCATTCCTTTTCATGGATCAGAAACCATGGAAAGATTTGCTCGTTTTTTGTCCATTGCCGTTAAGCGGGAATTCAACGAGTATCCAGTGTTCTGCAAGTGAGGTTTGGTGGGTGATTCAATCCGTTGGGTTTTTATGAATTGGGTCCTAACCCCAAGATATGTCGGGCTGAACTCCACGAAGAAAGAGCCCAATGAAAAGAGACCTTCAAACGGAGAAATTAAAAAATACAAAGGTTAACACCTTATTTATTTTAAATAAATATTATTTAAAAAAATTATATTCTATGGATATCTTTTAAGGTTTATAGCAAAAATATTTAATTTTGGTTACCTCCTAGCCCTAAGCCACTAAATATGCTAATCAGTTACACTTTTTTCTTTCTCTCTCTACTTTGATACATCCTATTCTCTTCCCCCATTCCATTATAATTTCCGATGGCGGAAGGGAAACAAGAGTATCACGGAGTTCCAGTTTATCAATCTATGGATAGCTTGAATCCAATAATGGCTTAATGAACACGTTAGCTACCGACAGATCTAAGAAGTACGATTTCGTCGCATAAAATGACGGTAACATTGTGACATTGAAGACGCAGATTGTGATGGCGAAGATTACCGAAACTCTAACTGATGAATAGCCGTTGGCTATTTTTACTATTAATAAGGTTTTGATGCCTAATGAGTTGTTTAAGAATGCACCTGCGGACATATTGATTCTTTCAAAATCCCGATGGCCCTATTTTGATTCTTTCGAAATCCTTAGCTCTTTTATTCTGGTTGATTTCTCAATACCGGCTTCCGGTGAACGGCGAATTCGCCGGAAATTGGGGTTTGTTCTTGAACAAAGACGATGGAGTTTGGGGCTGAGCAACTTGATTTTCTGTTAATGTATTTCAATGTATTTTCATGTATTTCATTGTATTCATTATCTTTTTTTAAATTGTAATTCAATGTATCATGTTGTGTTCTATGTATTTTATTGTATATACTGTCTTTTTATCTCATTGTATTTCAATGTATCCCGCTGTATTCTATGCATTTCATTGTATTCAGTGTCTCGCTATATGCCATGAATGTATTCATAAGTTTTTTTAATTAATATAATTTATGTATTCAAATGTATTATATAATTTCTCTGAAGATTGCTATATTTTTGGGGTTCAGTTCAGAATCTTTTTTATTACTGAAAATACAAAACTTGTGTGTTATAATTGAGTTTGTTGAGTTATATTAGGAGTCTATTATGTTAATTGATTCACTTCTCATTTTAAAAATAGTGTAATCCCATATTTCACGCCGTGAATACAGTCGGATACAATAATCTGTCCAGCTGTAATCCCATGTTTCACTCTATGAATATAGTCAAATACACTCGAATACAACAACTGATTAGCTAGACTTCCCTGATTCACGCCTATTTTTGCTACTGTATTCATGAATACAATAACTTAAATACATCTTATAACCACATAAAAGGTATCTATAATCCGTAATATAGCAAATGATATCTATAAATGTCTAATTACGACTAAAAGATAGTGCTTTATGAAAATTTCTCTTCAAAAATAGCTAGATATAAGTGGTCATTCAAAAATAGCTCAGTTTCAAAAGTAATCGAAATTTAGCCACTTTTCATGTAAAGACAAATCTGAGCGAAAACACTATTCAAAACCCGAAAATGTCACGACCTGAATTTTCCACCCCCGGGAGTCGTGATGACGCCTACTAATAGGAGCTAGGCAAGCCAACTTTTATCTATCTCTTTTATTATCAAAATTCCTCTTTTAACAATTTAACAATAATAATATAAATACAGCAGAATAAATTAAATGAGCGGAAGACTTGAATTAATAAAACTAATGATACGCGAAAATTCAACATAAACCTCTACCCAAGAACTGGTGTCACATTACTCATGAACTACTAAGAATACTAAACACAATTGTTTGAAAGAAATATAAAACTGTTTGTCTCGAATACATGAGATAACAGACTGAAAATAAAGATAGAGCAGACGTCGGGCCTGCGAACGCCTGCAAGGCTACCTCAGTGTCTCGCTGGTCGAAATAGTAACACTCGCGCTACTACTACTGCTGCTGTCCGAAACCTGTATCTTTGCAAAAAAGTACAGAGTGTAGTATCAGCACAACGGACCCCATGTGCTGGTAAGTGCCTAGCCTACCCCGGCGAAGTAGTGACGAGGCTAGGACCAGACACCCAATTAATCCTGTGCAGTTCAAATATATACATATATATACGCACAACAAGGAAGTACAAGAAACAATCAGTCAATGTGGGAAGGGAACATGCTTCAGGAGTATCAGATATAAACAGGACATAAGGAATAATGGAGAAATAATTTACAGTTTAACTTCTAACACGGAAATAAGAAATAAAGATAAATTTCATATTTAGCTCATCTTGTTGCAGGCGTGCAACCCGATCCCTTTTCTCATATCTCGTGGTAAGCGTACCACCCGCTCCCATTTCAATATATCATTTGTGGTAGGTATACCACTCGCTCCCATTTCAGTATATCATTTGTGGTAGGCGTACCACTCGCTCCCATTTCAGTATATCATTTGTGGTAGGCGTACCACTCGCTCCCATTTCAATATATCATTTGTGGTAGGCATACCACTCGCTCCCATTTCAATATATCATTTGTGGTAGGCATACCACTCGCTCCCATTTCAATATATCATTTGTGGTAGGCGTACCACCCGCTCCCATTTCATTTTATCAACAGTTCTTTCAAATGAAATTTACTCTAATAAACACAACAATTAATACGAATTCATAAACAACAAGTGCACAATAATTGTAATTCACCGAGGAAAATAAATAATGACAAGTAGCAATTAAGTCACATAAACATATAGCAATTATGGCACAAATTCAAGACAAGACGTAGTACAAATATACCTTGACTCAATAATAACAAGCAACACAACAAAAGGGAAAATGTCAACATAAAGGATCATAGTGATAGTGAAAATGAGACAATTAAATGGAGTTGAACAATTAGTAAAAAAAGAAATCACAACTAACAACAATAAGTGCACGGCATCACCCTCCGTGCTTTTACTCTCTTCCTCACCCAAGTAACAATCACAGTAAAGGGGCAAGGGAATAAACTGGAAAAATATTAATAGCGGTCCAACAAGGACTCAATAAATATGATAAAATTTCCAGTAAGGAATATGTCAACAATTCCGTAAATATTTTGTTGGCAAGGGAATAATTTAATTATTCTTTCTCTTTCTTTCATTCTTACTCGGCAGTTCATTTATAATTTGAGGCAACGCTCCTCAAATATTAAACATCACAATTTTCTTCTCATACTTTTCACAATGTATATAGTTCATCATTTAGACATGGAAGATATAACAAAGTCTAAATATTCACAACAATAAGACTCACGTTCATACTAGACACCAATGTATAGATACTCTTCACCATGCCTATAGATCGTACTCGACAATTAGCAAGTACAGATATGACTCAACTCCTATTCCTTCAAGCTAAGGTAGATCAAACACTTACCTCGCTTTGCAACCAATTCCAAATTCCAACAAGCCTTTGCCTCGCGAATTCGTGTTCAAAATTCTCAAATCTAGTCATAAACAATTTGATTAAGTCAATAAAAATTATAGGAATTTATTCCATATGAAATTCTACATTTTTCATTTAAAATTCGAAATTGCACTAAAAATTTTCCCGTGGGGCCCACATCTCGGAACTAGACAAAAATTACGGAATATTAGACCTCATCCAGCCACGAGTCCAACCATACCGATTTTACCAAAATCTGACATCAACTCGACCCTCAAATCTTCAAATTAAACCAAGAGGGTTTTCAAGATTTTCTCAACTAAAATCACCAATTAAATGCCAAAACTAGTAATATATTAGGGTAATCTAACCAAAATTAAGTTAAGAGCACTTACCCCGTTATTTTCTCTAAAAATATCCCGAAAATCGCCTCTTCCCGAGCTCCGATACGTTTAAAATGTCCCATTTTCAGAACATAATGTTCTGTCTAGAAAATCGTCGGGTACTATTCACGCGTTTTTACTGTTCACGGGATATTGTTTATGGTACTGTTCACGAGGTACTGTTCACAGGGTGCTATTTATGGGGTACTATTCATGGGGTACTATTTCTGCAATTTTTTGAAATTTTCCTAAGTTCGAAATCACTCCGAGACACCTCCGAAACACTTTCGAGCCCTCGGGGCTCCTAACCAAACACATACACTAACTCAACAATATCCTACAAACTTAACCGTGCGATCAAATCGCCAAAATAATGAATTAAGCCTTAAATCCATGATTTCTTTCAAATTTCATAAGACTTCAAATTTTCCATTTTAAGCCCGAAACACGTAAAACGACATCCGTTTTCAACCAAACTTTACAGAAAGCACTTAAATCACATATAAGGCCTGTACCGTGCACCAGAACCAAAATACGGGCCCGATACCATCACTTTTCAATCAGTTTTTATTTTTATTTTCCTTAAATATTTTCAAAAAATAATTATACTCAAAAATTCATTTCTTGGGTCTGGGACCTCGAAAATCGATTTCGGGCATACGCCCAAGTCTCATATTTTCCTACGGACCTTCCGGGATAGTCAAATCATGGGTTCGGGTCCGTTTACCCAAAATATTTATCGAAGTCAATTTTTATTCATTTTAAATGTCAAAAGTTAGCAAATTTTCACAGAATTTCATATTTGATCTTCCGGCTACGCGCTCGGACTGCGTACGCAAATCGAGGCGACTATAAATGAGGTTTTCAAGGCCTCGGAAACTCGGAATAGATAAGAAAATAGTGATGACCCTTTGGGTTATCACAGAAAAATACCTCAGTATATTCTGTTGGAGTTTCAGCATAAGTATACTTGAACTCCAGCATATTATACTGGAGTTCCAGGATAAGTGTGCTGGAACTCCAGCATAATATGATGGAGTTCCAGCATAAGTACACTAGAACTCCAGCATAATATACTGGAGTTCCAGCAAAGTATACCGGTCCAGTATAATATGCTGGAAGTTCATACACAAGTGCTCGAATCTCCAGTATATTATGCTGGAACTTTTTGTGTGTTGGAGTTCGAGCATAATATGCTGGAAGTTCATACACAGGTGCACCGAACTCCAGTATATCATACTGGATCGGTCTCTGTTGCAATAAAACGGTGGCTATTTTTCATTGACTTGATAAACGCTGGCTATTTTTGAATGACCAGTTCGAAAACTGGCTAGACCGTGCTATTTTAACCCCTTCAAACAAAAAATCGGTCGAATTTTATTATTTACTTTTCCTAGACGATATATATAAATTATATATTTATTATACATGGTTATATATATATATATATATATATATATATATATATATATATATATATGCGGCCCCTTAAAGTTGTTCAGATTTTTTATTTAGGCACCTAACCTAAGAGTTACACCTACTGAACACTTGAACTCGAGTCAAACCGCGTCTATTAGACACAATTTGCTGATTGGTGGAGTGCGTGTGTCCCACTCATTTTCAGCGCGTTAATGCCTTGAAAATGACTAATACGGTTCTATTGTACTACCTTTTTTATATTCCTTTTTTATTTTTGTCTTTCTTCTAGTTTTTCTCTCCCCTCTCCACAACGGAGACCAAGGAGCAGCCATGGAAGCACTTTGAATAAACATGTCTTCAATTCCGAAATTTACATGGCTCATTTTAATTATTTTTCTTCATAACTTGTGGTTTGTGGCTCCAAGTAAATACTCAAAATCTAATAAACCACCTGATCCAATAACTCATGATTCTGTCTTGTTGTTGTTAGTGATCCATCGGATGCTCTACTTAAAAGTTTATGCATATCTAAATGGGCACAAATTCAATTGAAACTTCTGTTACGAAGAATGCAGTCTTGTTATCAAAGACAGTGAGAATAATGACGATGACGAGGCTAACAGAAAAGAATCTACTAAAAACATGATATTTTCTTCTTTCTTTTTACTTACTAACAAAGTATTTCTTTACCATTTTCACTTAACAGACTCTTCTATTTCTCACCATCAACTCTTTATTTTCTAGGTTTATTAATGTGAAAATGAGTTTTAACTGAAGAAAGAAGATAAAAATAGAAGAGAAACAAAAAAAAAAGGGAAACAAAAAGGCAGAAGAGAATGAAGAAGAAAGAAAAATCAGAAAAGAATAAGAAAGAAAGATGGAAGACGAAAGAGGAAGACAAACAAAGAGGGTGAAGGAGAAAAGAATTTTGTCTGGGAGCTTTTCCTTTTTCTTATAATTTTACACGTGTCTTTCTTTCATTCGTTAACCAGCCACATCTTTGTACGTCACGCTCTTTATTTTTTCTTGGAGTGTCAAAAAAGTGCTTAATGGATACACAGTTGCTGAAATTAAAGTGTCTAATAGGTACACACACCAGTTCAAGTGTCTAAGCGAAATTTAACGATAACTTTAAGGGGTTGCATATGTATTTGGCCTATATATAAACGTGCGTTGCATGTTAATAATGACACATGATAATTGAAATATTTATTTATATAAAGAAACAATAAAATTTAACTAAATAACAAAAACCCCATCATTCGTCTTCTCCGGACCATCGCCCAGATTCCATTTTTTCTCAAATATCTCTTTTTCGGACTTCTCCTTGCCAAATTCTTTTTCTTAGCTATTCTTCTACTCATACAGCGGATACCCCTAGCTCTGTTCTTAATTTTATTCAGGTTTAACTTAATACAATTTAAGCTCTCTTAGCGATGAGAAATGCAAGATCTTTTTTCTTCTTCTTGAAATTTAAGAGAAATTCAAGTTTTAATGTATTGTATTGAGAGGGGAAACATGTGAATTTTTTGACAGACATCAGTCTTGGTAGATTTATGGCTTGTCTATAGTTCACGTTTGTTTTTGTGGGATCCATCCCATAATTCAAGGAAGAAAACTTTCTTCCTTGATTAGTAGTAGCCCATGTTTCCCTTATGTATTTTGTCAACATCCCATGTTTCCCTGCACTTGTCAAATTTGGCAAGCGTGCAGATGAAAAATGTCAAGCGTGGTAGGCGATGTTTCGCCTATAAAATGAGAGCTTCAGCTCTCATTTTTTTTCGTCACCAATCTCAGAGGAAAAATATATCTGAGAGTTAAAAAGAAAGAGTGAGGTTTCACAGACAGGGTATAAGAAAATAATCTGTGAGAAAAATAGCGAGTGAGTGATATTGTAGTAAGGTGGGAATATCAAAAGAGGGTTGTTTCTTTTTAGTGTTGTAGTGGTCTTTGGAGTATTTTACTCGGACCTACAAAGTGTAAAATTCCTTACTATAGTGATATCAGTTGCCAGGGGTGTTCACGATTTGATGGAAAACCGATCCAAACCGAAAATCGAACCAAACCGATTAAGTAAACCGATATTTTTTATGATTTGGATTGGTTTTGGTTTTAAATTTTAAAAACCGATAATATTTGGTTTGGTTTTGGTTTTATTTTAAAAAACCGAAAAATAAATCGAACCAACCCGATTAATTATATACAAAATTTAATAATTATTTATATACAATATAATATCTTTTTGTAAATAATTTTAATTGCTATTTTGAATTTTGATTTATCCTGTTATATCTTAAAAGATTGCCTAAGCTTAAAACAAGAGGATTCCACCAATTTTCTTTTTATTAATAGACTCTAATTCTCTAACCCTCCGACATACTTTTGCCTAAAATAAGAGTTAAAAAAAGAACACCACAAGAGTAAAGAAAGCACATTCAAATTGCAAGACAACAATGGCTAAAGCTTCAGAAAGCAAACTTTTAGTTTATTTTTTGTTCATTCTTTTCATATAAATAGGTAAATAAATTTTCAGTTCTCAAAGAAATATATAGAAAGCATAAATTTGGCAAATTATTTTCAGATTGTTGTCTAGCGTTGTTTTAATATTATCGACTTATCATTAGCTTACTAAGAACCGAAAAATCGAACCAAATCGAACCAAACCAACAACAATCAAACTGATGGTTTGTATTTACTTTGGTTTGATTTTGGTTTTAAAATTTTAAAAACCGATTAAATTGGTTTGGTTTTGGTTTTAATCAAAAACCGACCAAATCGAACCGTGAACACCCCTATCAGTTGCTCCTCTCGGGGCCGTGGTTTTTTCCCTTATTAAACGGGTTTTCCACGTAAAAATCTTGGTGTCGTTGGTACTCTTTTATTCTTGTTAATTAGCATATCTCGGTGCTATATTATTATTCCACTTTTATTAACGTGAATATTATTTATGTGGGGGTTTATTCCCAACAACTGGTATCAGAGCACAAGTTCTGCTTATTCACTGAAATACTATTCACTATCGGTAGTAATATAATCGGTGAAAAATAAAAATGTCTGGAGTAAAGTACGAGGTAGCAAAATTCAACGGAGATAACGGTTTCTCGACATGGCAAAGAAGGATGAGGGATCTATTCATCCAACAAGGATTACACAAGGTGATACCAAAAAGCCTGATACCATGAAAGCTGATGATTGGGCTGACTTGGATGAAAGAGCTGCTAGTACAATCAGGTTGCACTTATCAGATGATGTGGTAAATAACATCATTGATGCATATACTGCACGAGTAATTTGGACAAGGTTGGAAAGCCTATACATGTCCAAAATGCTGAAAATAAATTGTACCTGAAGAAGCAGTTATACGCCCTACACATGGGTGAAGGTACGAATTTTTTGTCACATTTAAATATTTTTAACGGACTAATCACACAGCTTTCCAACCTCGGAGTGAAAATCGAGGAAGAAGATAAAGCCATCTTGCTATTGAACTCGTTGCCATCTTCGTACGATAATTTGGCAACAACCATCCTGCACGGTAAGACTACTATTGAGTTGAAAGATGTTACATCGGCTCTTTTACTCAATGAGAAGATGAGAAAGAAGCCTGAAAATCAAGGACAAGCTCTCATCACAGAAGGTAGAGGCAGGAGTTATCAAAGGAGTTCGAACAACTATGGTAGATCCGGAGCTCGTGAGAAGTCAAAGAACCGATCCAAATCAAGAGCTAGAAATTGCTACAACTGTGAGGCACTTCAAAAGAGATTGACCAAATCCAAGGAAGGGCAAAGGTGAAACTAGTGGCCAAAAGAATGACGACAACACACCTGCCATGGTGCAAATCAATGATAATGTTGTCCTCTTTATAAACAAGGAAGAGGAATGCATGCACCTGTCAGGTCCAGAGTCGGAATGGGCGGTTGACACAACATCATCTTACTATGCCACACCGGTAAGAGATCTTTTTTGCAGATATGTAGCAGGTGATTTCGGTACAATGAGAATGGGTAACACAAGTTACTCAAAGATTGCGGGGGGATTGGTGACTTTTGTATCAAGACAAATGTCGGATGCACATTGGTTCTAAAGGATGTGTGGCATGTAACTGATTTGTGGATGAACTTGATCTCGGGAATTGCTTTAGACCGAGATGGATACGAGAACTATTTTGCAAATCAAAAGTGGAGACTCACTAAGGGATCATTGATGATTGCAAAGGGAGTTGCTCGTGGCACGTTGTACAAGACAAATGCAGAAATATGCCAAGGCGAATTGAACGCGGCACAAGATGAGATTTCTGCAAATTTGTGGCACAAAATAATGGGTCATATGAGCGAGAAGGGATTGCAGATTCTTGCCAATAAATCACTCATTTCTTATGCCAAAGGTACAATGGTAAAACCTTGTGACTATTGTTTATTTGGTAAGCAGCATAGAGTCTCATTTCAGACATCGTCTGAAAGAAAATTGAATATACTTGATTTAGTATATTATGATGTTTGTGGCCTAATGGAAATTGAATCAATGGGCGGTAACGAATATTTTGTTACTTTTATTGATGATGCTTCACAAAAATTATGGGTTTATATTTTGAAAACGAAAGATCAGGTGTTTCAAGTTTTCCAGAAGTTTCATGCTCTAGTAGAAAGGGAGACGGGTCGAAAGCTAAAGTGTCTCCAAAGTGACAATGGAGGGGAGTACAATTCAAGGGAATTTGACGAGTATCGTTCAAGTCATAGGATCAGACATGAAAATACAGTTCCTGGAACCCCACAACACAATGGCGTAGCCAAGAGGATGAACCGTATCATTATGGAGAAGGTGAGAAGCATGCTCAGAATGGCTAAAATGCTTAAGTCATTCTGGGGTGAAGCAGTTCAGACAGCCTGTTACCTAATCAATAGGAGTCCATCAGTTCCATTGGCGTTTGATATCCCAGAGAGAGTTTGGACCAACAAGGAGGTGTCCTACTCGCATTTGAAGGTGTTCGATTGCAGAGATTTTGCACATGTACCAAAAGAAAAGAGAACAAAACTGGATGTAAATCTGTTCCTTGCATATTTATCAGATATGGGGATGAAGAGTTTGGGTATAGATTGTGGGATCCTGTAAAGAAGAAGGTCATCCGAAGCAGAGATGTAGTCTTCCGAGAAAGTGAAGTTGGAACTGTGCTGCTATATCAGAAAAGGCAAAGAATGGTATAATTCCTAACCTTGTTACTATTCCTTCTACTTCTAACAATCCCATAAGTGCAGAAAGTACGACCGACGAGGTTGTAGAGCAGGGGGAGCAACCTGGTGAGGTTATTGAGCAGGGGGAGCAAGTTGATGAAGGTGTCGAGGAAGTGGAGCACCCCACTCAGGAAGAAGAACAACCTCAACCTCTGAGGAGATCAGAGAGGCCAAGGGTAGAGTCATGCATGTCCTCATCAGTGATGAGGGGGTGCCTGAAAGTCTTAAGGAGGTGCTGTCCCATCCGAAAAAGAACCAATGGATGAAAGTTATGCAAGAAGAGATGGAATCTCTACAGAAAAATGGCACGTACAAGCTGGTTGAACTTCCAAAGGGTAAAAGACCACCCAAATGTAAATGGGTCTTTAAAATCAAGAAAGATGGAAATGGCAAGCTGGTTAGATACAAAGCTCAATTGGTGGTTAAAGGCTTCGAACAGAAGAAAGGTATTGATTTTGACAAAATTTTCTTACCTGTTGTCAAAATGACTTCTATTCGAACAATTTTGAGTTTAGCAGCTAGCCTAGATCTTGAAGTGGAGCAGTTGGATATGAAAACTGCATTTCTTCATGGAGATTTGGAAGAGAAAGTTTATATGGAGCAGCCAGAAGGATTTGAAGTAGCTAGAAAGAAACACATGGTGTGCAAATTGAATAAGAGTCTTTATGGATTGAAGAAGGCACCAAGGCAGTGGTACATGAAGTTTGACTCATTCATGAAAAGTCAAATATACCTAAAGACCTATTCTGATCCATGTGTATACTTCAAAAGATTTTCTGAGAATAACTTTATTATATTGTTGTTGTATGTGGATGACATATTAATTGTAGGAAAAGACAAGGGACTGATAGCAAAGTTGAAGGGAGATCTATCCTTGTCATTTGATATGAAGGACTTGGGCCCAGCACAACAAATTCTAGGGATGAAGATAGGTTCGAGAGAGAACAAGTAGAAAGTTGTGGCTATCTCAGGAGAAGTACATTGAACGTGTACTAGAACGCTTCAACATGAAGAATGCTAAGTCAGTCAGCACACCTCTTGCTAGTCATCTAAAGTTAAGCAAAAATATGTGTCCTACAACAGAGGAGGAAAAAGGGAACATGGCTAGAGTTCCTTATTTTTCAACAGTCGGAAGCTTGATGTATGCAATGGTATGTACTAGACCTGATATTGCTCATGCAGTTGGTGTTGTCAGTAGGTTTCTTGAAAATCCTGGAAAGGAACATTGGGAAGCAGTCAAGTGGATACTCAGGTACCTAAGAGGTACCACGGGAGATTGTTTGTGCTTTAGAGGATCTAATCCATTCTTGAAGGGCTATACAGATGCTGATATGGCAGGTGACATTAACAACAGAAAATCCACTATTAGATATATGTTTATATTTTCAGGGGGGAGCTATATCATGGCAGTCTAAGTTGTAGAAGTGTGTTGCACTTTCAACAACTGAAGCAGAGTACATTGCCGCTACAGAAACTGGCAAGGAGATGATATGGCTCAGGCAGTTTCTTCAAAAGCTGGAATTGCATCAAAAGGAGTATGTTGTCTACTGTGACAGTCAAAGTGCAATAGACTTGAGCAAGAATTCCATGTACCATGCAAGAACAAAGCATATAGATGTGAGATATCATTGGATTCGTGAGCAGGTGGAGAACGAATATTTACTGGTCAAAAAGATTCACACAAGTGAAAATTCTGCATATATGCTAACCAAGGTAGTAACAAAAGACAAGTTCGAGCTTTGCAAAGAACTTGTCGCTATGCGCTCAATCTAGAATCTCCGGTACTACCTCCTTCAGGTGAATGAGACTGGAGGGGGAGGTTTTGTGGGGTCCATCACATAATTCAAGGAAGAAAACTTTCTTCCTTGATTAGCAGCAACCCATGTTTCCCTTATGTATTTTGTTAACAACACATGTTTCCCTGCACTTGTCAAATTTGGCAGGCATGCAAATGAAAATTGTCAAGCATGGTAGGCGATGTTTTGCCTATAAAATGAGATCTTCAACTCTCATTTTTTTTGTCACCAATCTCAGAGGAAAAATATATCTAAGAGTTAGAAAGAAAGTGTGAGGTTTCACAGACAGGGTATTAGAAAATAGTCTGTGAGAAAAATAAAGAGTGAGCGATATTGTAGTGAGGTAGGAATATCAAAAGAGAGTTATTTCTTTTGAGTGTTGCAGTGGTCTTTGGAATATTTTACTCGGACCTACAAAGTGTAAAATTCCTTACTATAGTGATATCAGTTGCTCCTCTCGGGGCTGTGGTTTTTTCCCTTATTAAAAGGGTTTTCCACGTAAAATTTTTTGGTGTCGTTGTTACTCTTTTATTCTTGTTAATTAGCATATCTCGGTGCCATATTATTATTCCGCTTTTATTAACGTAAATATTATTTTTGTGGGGGTTTATTCCCAACAGTTTTGGCAACATAATTTGGGCGGAAAAATTGGACGAAAACTGAAAATTTGAACGACACCTTTGACTTCTCTATCTAGACCTGATGAAATAATTTGAAGGTGAAGGTCTGTGGTACTGTGTTGATGGTAATTTTCTCTGTGTGTATGAAAACTTTGAGCAACAATGATGTGCAAACATGTCAAGTTTTGGTGAAACTACTGGTGCGATTGGGTATGTGTATTTTGTTTGTTGACTTCGAGTTATGGTTTCTTAATGGACAGAGGGAGACACTGAAGAGGAGTCAATTGGTAGTGGTTATGGCATTTTTGGGTTGATGCAAGTAGTGGTTCATGGTGGATATATGATGGAACGTGAAGGAGAGGAATTTTGTAGCACCGGTTCATGTTAAAAGTATATCTTTTTTTAGACACTAATATCAGTTCACGCGCCCTAGGAAAGTGACACACACTTATTTTGCCTTGTCAGCATTTTTGTATCTAATACGAACACTATAAATCATGTTGGAGTGCTTAATAGGTACAAGCATTAGTTGGAATGTTTAAATGAAAACTGGAGCCAACTTTGAGGGGTCGCTTATGTATTTGACTATTATGTATTGTAGTTTAAAGGTATTTAATGTGATGATATTTTACCAAATACTTCTTTATAGACGGTGTTTTTTGTATATGTTTCTTTCTAATACTTTGGTTACTTCGTCATAGCCAGAACTCCTGTTTTCGATATTGATATCTCTCTCGAAAGTACAACATATAGTTATTCGTGTAAGAAAATACATTGTAGTAAATATAGTTCACTATTTAGGATGTTTGTCCTTTTAATTTTTTTTTATAACTACAAAACATAAACATGCTGAAAATTATTTTCACATAAATTTAAAAGGACATTCTTTAATTTCGAAAGACGAAAATTGAATTTGTGGATAAACACATTCTTAGAAGTATATTGACCAGCATCATAAGTTCTACATGTATGACGTTATTGTCAAAACTTCTATGTATCATATGTGTACTATTAAATAAGTTATTCAGCGGATCTATGCTTTCAGTAGCATGACGGGCATAAACCTATATGCAATGGAAGATCAATTTTAACTTAATCTATTATACATATGGTGACACTAACATACGCAAGAAATAATAAACTTGACATGAAACATGTACGGTAGAAAGCCAATTGGTATTTAAGTATTTAAGTATTGTTCTTGGTAGTTGTGAGCACGAGATTTTTGCCCTATATGATTTACTCCCATAAATTCAAGAGAAATAAATTTCTTTTCATTATTTGCAATTTTATAAATTTTGTGGCATTTTCTGTTAATTGTTTGCATTTGTCTGTGTATTTTTATTTTTATTTAATTAATAAAAAATACAAAAATATGTGCATTTGCATTTAGGATCTAATTTAATATTTTAGGACTAATTAAGTAATTAAGTTGTTTATAAAAAGGAAAATCACACAAAAATAGTTTAATTCACATTTTTTAATTTTAACTTTGATTTCGAGTAGCTTTCCTTTTAATTAATTTTTTTAATTAATTGTAAAAATTATCATTTAGGTTTAATTAGTATTTTTTTAGGTGAATTAGATTCTAGGAATTAATTTAGATTTTTATTTAATCTTGAAAAAAAAAGAGAAAACAAAGAGAATTTTTGGAAAAATTAAAAAGAAGTGAAAATTAAAAGAAGAGCAATATCAATTGGACTCATCTCCAATTTTTCTGTCCAATTCCGATGTTACTTTGTCCAATACCAGCCCAAATACCCCAGAATCCGCCCAGTCTAGCCTTGACCCGGTCTGCTCCCTATGTATCTAATCAAAACGATGAGGTTTTGAGCTTCTAAAGTGGAAATCAATCGTGTACCTCTATCTCAGCTCATCCGATGGTTATCCCCACTTCTACCATTTGCATAAGACTGTCCAAACAACCAAAAACTAAACTTAAGACCAAAAATTCCCTCTGCCTCTCATCTCCTTCAAACGAACCATAATGCTGCCTTTCGCCTCTTCACCATTTTCGGCCGGTGGCGGAGCTCGAACGCCACCCAAATTTCACCCATACAACCATCACCCTTACCTCAACCTCAATCCACCATCATTTTCTCCCAAATCCTCATCAAATCAGTCCATTTTCGAATCTGAAAGCAAAGAAGAAAAGAATCCATCAAGCCTTATTGACCGTTTGTTTTCTCTGAGAACATATAGTTAATACTTGTTTCGAATCAAATCGAAGATTGTTAGAGTTTATCGAGCTTCGTTCATGTGACCTTATAGGTATCCTCTCCGTCCTTCCTCTTTCGCCTTCTTCGTCTGTCTTGTTGTTAAATTCGTTTTTTCCTGTTTCTCCTCTATCTTCATATTCTTCCGATTTATCTTTTTTGTTCTTTGTTGGTGTTCATCTGTTAGAGCAATTTCTGTTACATGATTAAAGTGAGAGCATGTTAGTGGCATTTTCATGTTAATGTTAGGTAGTTCTTTTTTTTTTTCCCTTTTGTTTCTGATTTCAGTACCATAACTGGTTTATTTTGCAATCCCTGGTGGCTTGAATTTTGGTTTGGGTAAATTATGAATTACTGAATTGGGTTGAGTTTTGGGCAATTAGAAAGCCCAAAGTGAAATAAAATCTGTCCGGTTTGAGGCTGAACCCTGGGTCAACTTGACGCATGTGATACGCTGCAGTAAAAAACAGGGCTCTAAGGGGTATTTTAGATAATTGGTTGAGGGAATATTTGTTGTAACTACTTGGGAAGCTTCCTAGAAGCTGGATTAGGGACTAAAGGGGGAAATATGATTGTAGCTAAGGATTAAGCAGCAAAAACCAAAATTCAAAAAGCGCAGAAGATGCAAATCTGATTTTTCTATTGTTGCCCTATTGCCTTGACTATAAAGGCATATTTTCTTGCATTTAAAGGTAGACCTAAGAGATAAAAATTTCAGAAAAATAGAAATGGCTGCAATTTTCTTACTGTTTCATTGATTTTTTTTTTCCGGATTTTCAATCTGGAATTTGCTGAAACAATCTTTGATTCATTGAGCGTTTAAAATGGCTTGAATTTGTTTTTCTTTTGATAAGTCTGGGTTGAATTCCGAGTTAAGGTCACTGTTTCATTGGTTTATGAGTTGATCTTATTGGGAATTTGGTTGAATCTGGGGTTGTTCCTTGCTGCCGAACATTTCTGAGTGCTCATTTCTATTTTCTTTCTAATTTTCAGGTACCTTTCTTAGCTTATGATTGAGGAATGACTGTTGGATATGTAATGTGATTGGAATTTCGTTAAATAAAGGCTGCATTCAAAGTTGATTTTCCTGTTTCTTTACTGTTTTCCTATTCTGTACTTAGGCTTTGAATTGTAGACGTTAATTAGGTTCTCTTTTTCTGAAACTCTGTGTGAGAGTGACCTATAGAGTATTTCGCATGTGTAATGATAAGCAGACTATGGAATTTGATTATTTAGATTCATGTTTGATTTTGTATTCTGGGTCACAGCTCTTGTTAGTTTTCTGCTGAAAATCATCAAGTTCTAGTCTTGAAATGCTGGATGTTGGCCTGTATGTGTGTTGGCTTACACAAATACAATTTTAAAGTGCTAATTTTGCTTACAGAATTAACACTTGACATTTGATATGAGTTTTAGCATTTAAAAGGAAAGCTATGTGTAAGTTAGTGTTTTTAGTAATCATGACTATGCAGTTAGTATTTTCAGAGATTCTTCAGGTTCTAATATGTAAAAGAGTATCATGTGAATATGGTTAAGCTTGATAGATGGTTTGAATTAATTATTATTTTAAGGTTAATTAATATTTCAACAGCTGGTTATTGATGAACCGGATTCTTCAGCAATATGAGGGTAATTTTTCCAGCTTTGTTGAAATTCTATTCCCTCATAGTACTTAGATTTAGTTTGAGGCTTAAAAATCTGAATTTGCATATAGCTTAATTGTCAAAATGGAGCTTTGTTTTTGTGTATTAAAATCAATGGTATGTCTTGTTAATAACTGATTCCTCTATGATTATTCAAGTGCAATTTGGGCACCTCAAGGATTCGATCTTGAGGGCTGCGTTTCTCAGCTACAATACACCCATGATTTGGGCATACTATGGAGGTCCAACTTATCACTCTAAAGTCATTTGTGTTTATTGGGCCTGCTATGAGTTATTGGGCTCAAGCTAAAAAATAGAAATAGGCATTTGCGTACATATACTATTTTAAAAGTTAGAACTTTAATATTTCTTGAATTCCTCTAGGCTCTTTCCTTTAATAAATTTAGAATCTTCACAAATAAATTAAGGTGAGCCATAATTAGATAACTTAAAATAATGTATGTCCTTCATATTAATTTCTTGAGATTTAGATATAAATAACAAATGTTCGTAGTTTGCTTTAGGCCCGCTTAATATATCATTATGATTGTGGACACGTTCGCGTGACATGATTGGAATTTCTAAAAACAAAACTGGAGTATGTGTTCGCGCAATTTCGGCCAAGCTTTCTTAATAATAATAACGCGTCATAATTGTGGATACGTTAGCGTGACATGATTTTTGACACGCCAAACAAACAGGTACACGTACACGTGACCCGTTTCAAGATAGTTTTCTTAATTAAAAAGTGGTGAAAGGTAAATGCACAGAGGTTCTAAAATCAGTAATTAGACAATTCAGCCAAGCCAAGTATGTCAAAGCGACCGTACTAGAACCATGATATTCGGTAATGCCTAACACCTTCTCCCGGATTAATAGAATTCTTTACTCGAATTTATGTGTTCGCAGACTGTAAAACAGAGTCAATCTTTTCCTCGATTCGAGATTTCAACCGGTGACTTGGGACACCATAAATTATCCCAAGTGGCGACTCTTTTTTAATAAATAATCCCGTTTCGATTGTCCTTTAATTGGAAAAACTCCCTTATACCCTTCGAGGGTGTAGTAAAAAGGAGATGTGACAGCTCTGGCGACTCTGCTAGGGACAAAAACCCAGAATCTATGGTTCAAGGTTCAAGAATTCGAGCTTGTTTTATGATTTTTACTCGGCTTTATTTATTGTTCATATTACTGTATTTTGTGAACCTCTGTGCTAATTGCTATCTGTTTACCACTTTAATATTGTTTGAATTGTATATAATTGTCTTCTTATGCTGCCCTTCTGAGTCTTCTGAAAATGGCGCACACGTTCGCTTAACCCGCTTTTTCTGTAGAAGTTATACCAAATAGAACGAGACTGTGCAAGCAACAAGGCCGGGCAGACTTCAGTGCTCCCGGTACGTCGCCTTTCTCTTCGGCCCCAGTTGTCCGCTCGGGTACCCCAAGTCTAGACCAAAACCTCAGAATTTAAACCTAGAAAAATGCAGCTTCATGCTGGATCTCTAGTAGGAACGTTTGTTTGCATCATGTGCATTTGACTTAGGAGACTCAATACAGGGGTTGGGTCTATCTAGGACAGGTGTGCCTAAAATAATTGACCATCCTAATGTATTTTATGTGCTATGTAAACATTTATTTATTTCGGCTTGCATGTTGATCGGTTAGGGAAAATAAAGCAAAAAGAAAAATCAAGAGTGAGGTAGGGAAGGAAATAAAGCCTGGTTCTAAAGAAAAACTCTGTATTTGAAAACATCCTGAAACTCTGCCAAATTTTCAAAAAAATGAGAGTTATTTCAAAAGAGTCATTACTTGTCCTTTTCAAGTGTGTCAAAATTGACCAAACTACACCAGTTTGATTCTCACCGGATGTGAGATATGTAGGCAACCCTCATCGGGTCCAACTTCCTTTTTGAAAAATAGCCCAAAAAGAACAAAATTTTATTTTTATTGTAAATAAGAAAGTTGATGCTATTCTTGTCAAATTAGCGAATGTCCCCAAAAGGGCGCCAGAAGGCTGCTTTTGCAAGAACTGCCGCCTTTGGTCATTTTTTAATGTTTTGGCCGGTTAGCGAATACAACCTTAATATCTTCTTCCTCGAGGTGCTGAAAGGTCGTCTTGGCAAAGCCGAATATTTTTATGAAAATTTTAAAAAATAGTAATAACTTTTTGAGTCAAAATGAGTCTTGATTTTTCTCCTGTTAGTTTCCTTTTTGACTCTGTTGGTTTTTATGGTAAAAATTTGGTAGGATGAGTCATTGTAATCAAAAAATTTTACTTTTATGAAAAATTTGAAAATCCCAAAGTATTTATTTATTTATTTTTATCCCCCAAAACTACGTTTGGTCTGATTCATGCAGGGTCATGATATGTAGGCAATCTCCATAGGATTTGACCGTAACCAAATGAAAAAGAGGAAAATAAAAAGAGAGGAAAAATAACAGAGAAAAGAAAAGAAAAAGAGTGAAAATACGAAACCAAGAGAAGGAAACAATGGCAAAACAAGAGAGAGAAATGAGAGAATAAAAACAAAGAGAAAGCAAAGGCAAGAAAGACAAAAAAAAAGAAAAAGAAGTAGCAAATAGAAATAAGGAAAGTCGGGATGATGCAAGCAACCGATCAAATGCATAATAGAAACGGTTAACTGCTTAGGTGCATTCATGCCCCCAAAATGTGCGGTTGCCAATCTGTTAAAGCCCTAATCGCTAACAAGGTTATTGTTGATGTATTGAGTCCAGGCAGGTGGTTAGTTGATTGGCATTCTGGAAACTCACTCATACAACACCCGGTCCAAAGACAAGCTGAACATGGCCAACCAAGAACTGGAGGCAAGTATTGTCGATCCGTCAAAAGAGGTGGATGAATCGGAGGTTAATTTGAAAGATGAGTTATATAAGCTGAAGCAGCAGATAACCGAAATGTACCAGCCTAGGAAAAGGGGCATCCACCACCGGTTTATCCCGCCAACCCTGCTTATATCCCACCCTTGGCTCAACCTCAGGAGCCTCCTACTGTGAACTTATGTCTAGCCTTTCCCCTATACAAACAATGCTATGGCACCACTTCCAGAACACCACCAGCTCCACCACCCAAACAAGTCCCATACCCTCCTCCACCAATCACTCCTATTTTTGTGGCACCTCACTGCTGCACTACACTGATCTTCTAGTGGGCCTCTGTTCTAGACTCACTACAACCAGTATTACCCCCAGAGTCTACCTTCAAAGCTCATGACCCATATTCCTACACTCCTCATTTTGATCTTCCGGCAAAAACTGAGAAGCCACCTAAGAATCCTGAGCAGGAGGAGATGTTTAGAAAAGTTAAGATCTTGGAACAATCTTTTAGGAACATGCAGGGGTTGGGTGGTCAAGTAAGCGTGGCTTATAAAGATCTATGTTTGTTCCCGGACGTTCAATTACCAGCAGGGTTTAAGATGCCCAAGTTTGATTTGGCATGGTGATCCAGTGGCACACTTGAGAGGTTTTTGTAGCAAGATGAAAGGAGCTGGCGGGAGAAATGAGTTACCGTTGGCATATTTCAGTCCAAGTTTAAGTGGTTCAGCGTTGGAATGGTATACCTGACAAGATCATGGTAGGTGGTACACATGGGATGATCTAGCCCAAGCATTCGCCTGCCATTTCCAGTATAATCTTAAAATTGTTCCAGATTGTCTGTCCTTAATGAAGATTAAGAAAAAGCCTGGTGAGAGTTTCAGAGAATATGGCTTCCATTGGAGAGAGCAAGCAGCGAGGGTTGACCCTCCAATGGAAGAAAGTGAAATGGTGAACTATTTCTTACAGGCCTTAGAGCCCACTTATTTCGGTCATTTGGTGTCAACAATAGGCAAATCCTTCAATGAAGTGGTAAAAATGGGGGGCATGGTAAAAGAGGGACTCAAGTCGAATAAAATCATGAGCTACTCAGCAATTAAGGCAACCACCCAGGCCATTCAAAACGGTACTGGGGGTGTACTTGGAAAGAAGAAGAAAGAGGATGTTGTAACAATTGAGTCAGGAGCTTGGTTTGGATCTAGAGGCCCATTACCTTACTATAACCAGCCTCGACCCCACCACCAAACTTACCCCCACACTTCATATAGCCCACCACAACACTACTATCCACCGCCAGATCCCCATTTTTCTGTCCATCATGCACAAACATACACTCAACCCCCTGCCCATGCACAATGGCGTGTGCCAACCCCACAGAATACCTACCTAGCTCCACAAAATGCCTATCCACCCCCAAGAGCCTATCGAAATCCCCCTGGAACAGGTTTCCAGCCCAATCAAGCCTTCAAGAATGAGAGGTTGCAGAAGAAAAAGACTTTCACTCCATTGGGAGAATCCTATACTAGTATATTCCACAGGTTGAGATAATTGGGTATGTTAAATCCGATTGAGCCTAAACTGCCAAATCCTCCCCCGAGAAATCTTGATCACTCGGTGAGTTACGAATATTGTTCAGGTGCTCCGGGGAACGATATAGAGAAATTCTGGCAATTGAAAATGGCTATTCAGGAGCTTATTGATACTAATCGGATCAAGGTCCAAGCCCCAGAGGCATACAATATCAACCAGAATCCATTGTCGGCCCATCATGAGACCAATATGATCGAGATAGTGCATAAATGAGGGGAGACTAAAAAGCCCTAACAGACTATAATGATGATTCGGTCCAGTGAAGTCAGACCGAGTGAAAAGTCAACAAGTAAGAAGTCAGTGATCAAGTCAAAAAGGACAGACAGTAAACCATTTGTGGTTCTCGAAAAGGGGTCCTCAAGTGTTGTTGCAATGAAACTAGAAAAAGCAAAAGTGGTGTTGCTAGGGGCAGCAAACAAGCCTATTATAGTCGTAGAGGGTGCTCGCATAGAGCCCGTCATTATCCAGCTGGTAACCTAGTTACCAATAGTTAATAGCAAGGCTGTCCATTGGAATTATGGCCGAGTGATAGTAACTTACAAAGGGAAAGAGGTTGAAGAAGAGGTTTGTGAAACCCACGGTTTGAATTGATCGGGGAGATGCTTTTCCCTCGAGGAGTTAAGAAAATCCAAGACCTCCAAGAATAACTCGGTGCTGGTAAAGAAAGCTGTGACCGAAGAGGAAGCGGAAGAGTTTTTGAGGAAGATGAAAATGCAGGACTATTCTATTGTAGAGCAGTTGAGGAAGACGCTTGCTCAGATTTCATTGCTCTCATTGTTAATCCATTCAGACGAGCACCGTCGGGCGTTGATGAAAATCTTGAACGAGGCCCACATTCCTGACAAGATCTAAGTAAACCATTTGGAAAAGATAGCAAACAAGATATTTGAGGTAAAGAGAGTCACTTTTTCCAATGATGAGTTGCCCGTAGAGGATACTGAGCATAACAGAGCCCTTTATCTTACGGTGAAGTGCGAAGATTCTATGGTTGCTCGGGTTTTGGTAGAAAATGGGTCTAGTGTGAATATTTGCCCTCTCTCCATGTTGAACAAGTTAAAAGTGGATGATGATAGAATTCACAAGAACAACATTTGCGTTCGGGGGTTCGACGATGGAGGGAAAGATTCAGTCGGGGATATAGTGCTGGAGTTGACGATAGGACCCGTTGAATTCACTATGGAATTTCAAGTGCTGGATGAGCGGTTTCTTACAATATTTTGTTGGGTTGACCCTGGATTCATGCCACCAAGGCAGTGTCGTCTACCCTGCACCAGATGGTTAAATTTGAATGGGACAGACAGGAAATTGTGGTGCACGGTAAGGATAATATGTGTGCCCAGAGTGATGCCATTATACCTTTCATCGAAGTTGAAGACGACAAGGGGCCATGGGTCTATTAGGTCTTTGATGCAGTATCAGTTGAGAAGATCCTAGAGGGGAAAAACATTCTGGTTCCTAAAGTAACGGCGCATCAGTCATGGTGGCTTCTGAGATGTTGAAGAATGGATTCGTACTTGGCAATGGTTTGGGTGCTTCTCTACAAGGCATCGTACAGCCAATGTCTCTTCCCAAAAACTTGGATACCTTTGGTTTGGGATTTAAGCCCACGACTGCAGACGTGAGACGAGCCCAAAAAATGAAGCAGAGGGCATGGGCCCTTCCAAAGCATGTCCCACGTCTCTCCAGATAATTTGTTAGGACTGGCACCAAGAAACGCCCAACAACAACAGTTCCTAGTTCTATGGTTGGTCCTGATAAGGAGTTGCTTGAAAGGTTTGAAAAGTTATTTGATGATGTGAACATGGTGGAAGCTGGAGAGGGTTCTAGCAAGGCGGATGTGCAATTTGTTGGGTCCAGTGCAAGATTAACAATTGGGAAGCTACTCCTATCCCCACCAGAAAGGAGTGTTGGTAGTTTGCTTTGATTTTCTTTCAGTTTATCTGGATTATTACAGGGTTGTAATTCAGATTGTATGTTCCGTCTGTTTGGATGTATAAACCTTATTATATTTCAATTTCAATAAAATGCAATTTTCCTTTTTTTTCATCATTCTTGATAGTTTTTATTTTTGTTTTTATTTTCTTTCTTGTACAGTTCTTTTTATGCTGGTTTCAATGACATGACATGCATGAGGAATCTTCGGCCTAGTCTCAAAAGCCAATCTAATTCTAAAATAATAATACAAGAAATTGAGTGTGATGATAAATTGGAATATGATGATGATGAGGCCTTTGAAGAGATTAGTAAAGAATTAAGCCATTTCGAAGAAAAACCCAAGCCTAACTTGAATGATACAGAAGCAATCAATTTAGGGGACCAAGATAATGTCCGAAAAACTAAAATAAGTGTCCATCTTGAACCACAGCTCAGAGAGGAGATAATTAAAGTATTGTTCAAATACAAAGATATTTTTGCATGGTCATATGACGACATGTCGGGTCTAAGCACTGACTTGGTGGTTCACAAATTGCCCACTGACCCGGCATTCCCTTTTCTCAAGTAGAAGCTGAGGAAATCTAAAACTGATATGAGTGTAAAGATCAAAGAAGAGGTCACCAAGAAGTTAGATGCAAAAATCATTTAGGTCACGCAGTATCTCACTTGGTTAGCCAACGTTGTGCCTGTGCCAAAGAAGGACTGAAAGACCGGGGTGTGCGTTGATTACTGTGATCTCAACAAGGTGAGTCCAAAGGATAACTTCCCATTGCCCAACATCCACAAATTGATTGATAATTGTGCCAAGCATGAAATTAGTTCTTTTGTGGATCGTTATGCAGGCTATCACCAGATCTTAATGGATGAAGAAGATGCAAAAAAAACATCATTCATCACGCCATGGGGAACGTACTGCTATCGGATCATACCATTTGGTTTGAAAAATGCTGGGGCAACATACATGAGGGCAATGACAACCATATTCCACGACATGATACACAAGGAAATCGAGGTTTATATGGATGACGTGATCGTAAAGTCTAGAAAGTAGCCTGACCATGTCAAAGATTTGAGAAAGTTCTTCCAAAGGCTTCGCAGGTACAATCTTAAGTTCAATCCTACAAAGTGCGCTTTTGGTGCTGTGAGCACGTGATTTTTGACCTATACATGAATTATTTCCAAAAATTCAAACAAAATAGTTTCTTTATTATTTTACAATTTTTGTGAATTTTGGTGTTATTTTCTGGTAATTGTTGCATTTTATCTGTGCATTTTAGTTCATATGAAAAATACAAAATACATTTGCATTTAGGATCTAATTTCATATTTTAGGATTAATTTGGGGTTAATTTGTTTTACAACAAAATATGAAGAAAATAACAAAAATAGTTCATTTTGCATTTTTAATTGTTTAATTGTGAATTCGTCACGAAATAAATTTTAAACAATTTTAGAAATTAATTAGTTTAATTTTTAAAATATATTTGGTCTTTGTTTTAATTTTTTTGCATTTTTATAAAATAAAAAAAAAAATACAAAAAATAAACAAAAGAAATAAAAAATGAAAGAACAAAAGCAACAAAAAGGAGGTTGTCTTCTAAAATAACCTGAATTTGGGCCAAATTGCTAAGCCCAAAATAAAATCGTCCCAGACAGCCCAAACCCAATTCCCCACCCGATCCAGACCAAAAGATGCCCAAACGGCATCGTTCCTTGTAAGTGACCGAATCTTGGTTGTTCATCCGTTCCAATCCAAAGGTCAAGATCCAGTCTTCGATTTCAATAAGGGTGTCCTAAAGCCCTAGAGACAGATATATCCTCCTCGTACTGAAACTCACCCTTACTGTTTCCCACCTGATCTCCACCGCCGCCGCCGCCGGAGAAAATGCAACTTTCTCCGTTGGCTTCCAAAATTACACCCCTAGACCGCCTCGTTGTCCTTGTCACGAATCTTATACTAGCTCATCTCGAATCATACCGGAACCTCTCGAATAATCAAAAATGTTTTGCCATCTCCGCCGCCCACGGTGGCGCCACCATCTCCAATCAACCCCAAAATTACACCGTTGATCCCCCCCAGTCTCCTCGTCTCACATATCCAACTCTTTTCTTTCGAGTCTTGCCGGAGCTCGTTGAATCTTCGTTGGAAATTTTCCGGCCAAAATGCTAAAGTGTCCAAACCCACCCAAAATCACACCCCATAGTCCCCTGAACTCCCTCAACCTGAATCACAAGCCAAAAACCTTCGAATCTTAAAGGAACTGGGCGAATTGCAGATCTAGGGTTCAGGGTTCAAACCTGTTCTGGGGGATTTCAAAGCGTCGAGCTGATTTTCCAATTGACGACATATGTTTTACAAACATATAACATCAATTAAAAAATCAAATTCGATGAATTAGCCAGATGAAAATATATATCAGTGAGTTTCTGTTCTTAGTTTTAACTTTTGTTTAATTTCGTTTTATTTTTGTTTGGTTTTATTCGTGTGATTGGTACTTTTTTTGGCCACATTTTATTTCTGATTATTGGTTCCATGTTTTTAGTAATTATGTGTTTCACCTTCATTTTTCTTTAATCGTCGATACTGAATCATGTGTTAATTCATGTGTTTCATTTGTTAAGCTTAGTTTAGTCTGGTAATAAGTAGTCTTTTTGATTCAGTTTGAAACTTTGTTTTGCTTAAGCCCAGTTCATAGTAATACTGTTATGTTTAATTTGTTGCTTCATGATCGATTGCATTCTTACATTGTTTAGTTTGTTCTATGGTAATTAGATTTTGTTTTGTTAAATTTTGATTTACTAGCTAAACACTAGAATGGTTTTCTTGTTAATGGTTCCCTGATTTGGTAGATTGATCTTAGCCCGGTTAGTTTATTTTGATTGTTAGGAGTTCTGTTAGTTTTTAGGTGAATTGGCTATAGTTGTTTTGTTTTTTAACTAACTGTAGTTTAGTCAAAGGGAGGGTGGGTTAATTGTGGCTGTGAGTAATTTCAAAGGCATTCAGGGGTATTTGGGTACTTAAGGTTGGGCAGAAATGCTGTAGATTATGCCTGAAGTTCCCAAAACCTTCTAGATTGGGGTTCAATTTAGAATTTCAGGAAGTCCCATAGTATGACTTGAAAAACAAGTCACAACTTTAGGGACACTTCAGCAAAAATGAAAATTTAAAAAGGATTAGACCCAAAAAACTAAAAATATGAGGGCTGCCCTCTTTGTGCCTATAAAAGTGCATTCTCATGCCTTGAAATGGAAGTTTTCAAGCCTTAATATTCCCCCCAAAGATATCCTGAAGCTCCACATATCTGAAATTCAAATTCAGATCCAAAACTCTTCTTAGATCTTAGCTTTCTTCAAAGAAAAAACCAAAAAAAAAAAAAATAGAAAACTGTCCAAAATCCAAAAAGAAAACTATTGTTTCATTAAAACTGAAGATGAATTTCAACCTTTAGTTATTGATTTACATTTTCATTTAGTTCAGTTCTAGTAATTTGAAGGTTCAGAGGCGTCTCTGTTTGATTTCAAGTAGTTTTTGGGGTTCGAACAGTTTGCTTTGGTCATCTACTGGTGCTGTGTTTCTGTGAAGTTTCCTGAGTTTTTTTTTGTAAAGTGATTTTGGTCCAAAACTGTCTCTATTGCTGTTGTGTTTGACTGTTGGATACTAGCTGCTGATCTCCTCTTCTTCTGCTGTAATTCGATTCCCAGGTACACATTCAAATCATGTTTCATGAAGCTGTGAAGTGCAATGATGAAATGAAGTATCCATCTATCTGTTTCTGCAAATATGTGTCTGAGATATCATAGTAGAAGTGATGATACATGACCTGTATTTGCTTAGGAATCCATTTGATTTGTGTATGTATTGTATTGTATAACTGGGCTGACTGAACTGGAACTATACTATTTGACTAGCGATCTAGACATGTTATAACTTGGTTTGTTTTGGCATAGTGATATAACTGGAATAGGAAATTAATTTTAGATCTATGATCCTCACTTGTTTTAATTGGAAATTGAGCGAAAAATCAGTGTACAGCCTCGTCCCTATTAATATCTAGGCGAGTTAATTTGTGATTAACGTTCATCAGGCCATGTGTTAACTCAAAATGATACAACAAAAGCGATTAAGGTGTAGTAGTCTCATATAATTCCCCATTCACTCTGAAATTGGTTTATAAGTCTTGTTAAATGATAAAATTGTTCAACGGTTCAGTTAGGTAGAATTTTACAATTTGTTTTACAATTGAATCAGGATTGATATATGGTTCGTTATTGGTTTAAGTTGATAGTTATCACCATTTTGTCTTAAACATTTTGGTCAATCCATTTATGGTAATCTCTGTTCAAATTGATATCACATCTAGCTTGAAGTAGTTCATCAGCTTGCTTTAAGTTTGTTTCATTGATAATATTGACTTAATTGCGATTCACATTGGTTGGGGTTGAAGGATTGGGCCAATGCTGGTGGCTGAAAGTAGCCAGGCCCCCTTCCCCTTATAATTTAATTGGTTTGAGGCTTCATGTAGTGCAACTGGGGGCTTGCCCAAAGGCAAGGCCAGTAGCCCAAATTGGCCAAGTTCAAAAATCGAAACAACATACTCAACTACTGCCTGGGCTAACTTCAAGGCCCAAAAATACTTAAGACTTGAACCAAGTGATAGCCTTGGATCCTAAAAATAGTAGTTCATATGTAATATTAATCCACTAAGTCCATTAGAAACGAATTAAATTGAAAATTGTAGTTTACTTTAGGATTGGCCCTTTAATTAATAAAAACGGGATGAGCCTCGCTTAACAAAAACACACAAGTTGCGGGGCCCTCGATAAATGTTATATTAAAATACCTAGACTTCGGGATAGGCCGTGTAGCGAATTTCACGATTTTCCCCAAAGATAATAATGCGTTAGTCACTGAGGCACGTTTTAATAATTTTAGCTTCTTAATACGGGTGCACATTTATGTAACCCAAATCCAAATCTCAACAGAGTCGAAATGTGTTGACAACCATGGGTGCACTGGTGCGACGTGGTTCGAAACGCATTTTTACGATGTTGCAATTCTTATAAAAATAAAAATAAAAATAAAAATAAAAGTGAGTTACTAATAGAAGGCACATAATTTAGAACATGTTTTGAAATCAGATAAATCCAAATATAATAGTTAAGCGACCGTGCTAGAACCACGGAACCCGGGAATCCTAACACCTTCTACCGGGTTATCAGAATTCCTTACTCAGATTTCTAGTTAGCGGACTGGTAACAGAGTCATATTTTCTCAGTTCGGGATTCAGCCGGTGACTTAGGACACCATTAATCTCCCAAGTGGCGACTATAATTTTTAATAATAAATCCCGTTCCGATTGTCCTTTAAGTGGAAAAACTCCTTTATGCCCTTGCGGGTACAGTGAAAAAAGGAGGTGTGACAGCTCTGGCGACTTTGCTAGGGAGAAGAACCCCGAACTTCGGTTCAGGGTTCGAGAATTTGAGCTTAGAATAATTATTGTATTTGACTTTGTTTATTATCTAATTTTATTACATGTTTGGGACTAATGTGCAAAATGTTGCTTTTTACCGCTTTGATATTATTTGAACTGTATATAAACTGTGCCGAAACCCTTCTCTTCTCACCTCTGGGGATGTGCTTACTGGTTGAGACTCCCTATTCTGTTGGTGTCATACCTGGAAATAAGAAAGAGTCCGGACAAGTTACTAAGCCGGATGGCCTTTTGGTTCCCGGTACGTAACCCTCTCCTCGACTCGAGTTGTCCGCTCGGGTACATAATCTAGAATACATACCCAGGTTTTGAACCTAGAATAACTTGACTCCATGCCGGATCCTTAATAGGAGCGCTTATTTGCATCACGTGCATATGACTTAGGGGACTCAACACAGGGGTTGGGTCCGTCTAGGACAGGTAACCGGATATGAAAAGACCACCATGATGCATTTTACGTGTTGTATTTATTTGTCTCGAACTCGCACGCTGACCGACTTGAATATTTGGGAAAAAGGAAAATAAATAATAGTGTAGAGAGTTAATTACATGATTTAGCAGAAACCAATGTCCAAGTAGTGCTGAAATTCTGCCGGATTTTTGAGAAAATAAGAGAAGTGTTTGGTGTCAATGGAAAAGGAAAACAAAAATATTTTTATTTTTCATCTTAAATAATTCGTTTTATGTGCCAATTGAAAAGCAAAACAAAGACTTTTTAGACATAGTTTGCGTCATTTACCAATGAAGTAAAAACGAAAGGATTTTATTTCCAAGTCGTTAGAAAGAAAATACAAAAAGAGTTTTGTTTTCAAAAAAAAAAATAGCTAGTTTATTTGCCCGAACTACGCAGGTTTGATTCTTACCGGGTGTGAGATACGTAGGCAACCCTCGACGGGTCCAACCATCCCTTTTCAAAAAAAAAAAGCCAAAAATATTAAAATTTTTATTTTTTCATAAATAAATTGGGTGATGCCGTTTTTGTCAAAAATAGCAGAATGTTCCCAAAGGGACGACGGAAGGCTGCTTTTGTGAGAACAGCCACATTTGGTCATTTATTAAAGATTTTGGCCGGTTAGCCCATGCAACCTTAAAATCTTCACCCGAAGTGCTGAAAGGCCGTATTTGCAAAATCGGGTCTGTTTTTGAAATTAGGAATTTGAAGGAAAAAATAGTGTCATTTTTGCTTTTAGGTCCAAATAAGTGATTAAATCACCTTAATAAATGTGCAGGATGAGCACGACTCAAAATGAACTTTTCTCAATCATGCATAAAATCCCTTTGGAGTTACGTCTGTGGTGGAACGATTTAGGAGGCGAAGGGCAAGATGAAGTCAAGAAATATTTGAAAGGGCTTATCGGTTTGCTAGAGATTGTGCCTCGGGGAGATATTATCAGAGCACCAGTGACGTTTGGGACCCGGCACATAACGTGTTCCATTTTTCAGACTTTGAGCTTACCCCAATATTAGAGAAATAGCTAGCTACATCGGAAAAGATGAGGTTCCTTCAAAGCACAAATACTTGGTTGCCCCGAGAACTGTAGCTATACACAAATTCTTAGACTCTCAGAAGATAATGAGGACGGTTCATAACGCGGATTTGGCGAATGGCTTTTGCACTCCACACTTTATATACCACCGAAATGGCCATATCGGGGGGTTCAATAACCCAGAAAGCAAAATTTGTAGCAAAGGGAACCGCCAGAAATGGGAGGAACATAGACGAGTCGCTTTCATGGTGGTATTTTTGGGGCTTCTAGTCTTCCCAAGGAAGGATGGTAACATCGACATAAAAATCGCGGGGGTCGTCAGCACTTTAATGACTCAAGCCAAAAGCACCCTAGCACCTATGATATTAGCCGACATCTTCCGCGCTTTTACAGCTTGCAAGGCCGGGGAAGACTTCTTCGAGGGATGCAATCTACTGTTACAAATATGGATGACCGAGCATCTGTGCCATCGTACTCAGTTTTTGAGCTACGGGTCTCTAGGGAAAACCTGCATATAAGAGTTTTACATGAGGATTAAACGGGTCAATCTGCCGGAAGGATTCACGGGTTGGAAAACATACTTTCGGTCCCTCACTGCTAGTCAAATAGAATGGACATTTGGATGGTTGCTCGTTGATGAAATCATATATATGCCAGCAGCAAGGCCGCATTTCCTCTTGATGGGTCTTAGAAGCATTAAGCCTTACGCCCCGTACCGGGTATTGAGACAACTCGGGAGATGCCAGATAGTGCCCAAAGACGATGATCTTAGTTTGCAAGTGGTTGAGATTGCCCCCGACGGCTAATTTCCTGAAGCAAAGGTTCGCCAGGTCTGGAGCGAATGTCAATATTTGGTGGTGAATACTTTTGTCCGGGATCGAGCCAAAGGAGAAGTGTCACCTGATTATCAGGCTTGGTATAGAAGGGACATTGCATTCGGAAGGCCGGCCAAAAGGCCTCACCTCCAGGAGTTTGCTGAATCGTCGCAAGAGCAGTGGGCTTGGTTAGCCAAAGAAAATGAGTACAGGGCAAAAATAGGAGAGTTGGAAAAGCAGGTCCAAGACCTTAGGTTTGAAAACAGTGTGCAAGCCGCGGCTGACGAGGGTGAGAAAAGGAAATTGGCTAAAGAAAACGAAGCCTTACAAGCCCAAATCCAAAAAATGAAGATAGCGGCTGAAAACCCTGTTAGAAGTGCCAAAGATGCAAAGCTTATATAAAATTTAAGGCAAAAAGTAAATGACTATAGTTTCGACCTCAACAAAGCAAAAAGGGAACTAGCTAGGGTTCGAAAATAGTTGGCTAAAAATGCAGAAGAACGAGCCCGCATGATTCATTAGTTGAGAAAAGAACATGATAATGAGGTTGCAGGATTGAGGAAAAAGGTCATTATCACAGAAAACAAAATGATCAAACAAGCAAAAGAGTTCAAGGTTGAAAGGGAGCACTGTTATACAATATTAGCACGATTAGAAATGGACCTGCAACAACTCCAGGTGAGAAATCAGCAGACTTTGGAGGCCAGGGCCGAACAAATAGGGCGGCTGCTTCAGGAAAAAGGCATAATCAGAGAAAGAATCCTAGCTATTGCTCACTACATCACCAGAAAATGCCAAATGTGCGAGAATATGACTCAGACTACCTTCTTTGCCTCAGTGATGATATTTGTGAAACAGATAATGAGTGACCTGGACAGACTCCAAGGGGAACTTGCATATAGGCCCGCGGAGAGATCGAACGATGTCCCGCGGGCACCAGGAGCTTTAATGTATTCATGATTATTGTTAGAGTCTGTATTTTCTTTCACTAGAGTTTGTCTGTATTCTCTTTTCGGGTCAGTTTACACTTTCATCTTAATGTGGAATAATTGTTGATGGAGTTTTGTAGCCCATCTTGTCATTTAGAGTCTGTTAGCTGTTTTCATACGTCAGTCTTGAGTCCTTGTAATTGAAATGCTTGCTATTAGTAAAATTGAAAATTCCAAAAAACATTTTGTTTCTATTTTACATTTGTTGCCTTTGATCTGATTCAGGCATGGTCATGATGCGTAGGCAATCTCCATAGGATCCGACCATAACAATATGAAAAGGGAATATACAGTGAGAATAAAAAGCCAAAATGAAAAGAAGAGCAGAGCAATAAAAGAAAAAACGGGAGAGAAAAAGAGAAACAAAAGAGAAGGGAAAATCCGCAACAAAGAAACAATGGCAAAATAAAAGAAAGACGTCACAGTCGAGAATAAATAAAGCCGGGATGACGTAAGTGGTCGAGCAAATGCATGCTAGAAACCGTTAACTGCCTAGGTGCATTCATGCCCCAAATGTGCGGTTATCTATTTGATTATGCCCTAATCGTTAACAACGTTGTTGTTAATGATGAGTCCAGACAGGTGGTTCAGTTGACTGGCATTCTGGCAACCCACCCATACAACACTCGCTCTAAAGATAAGTAAAAAATGGTCAACCAAGAGTTAGAAGCAAGCATCATCGACCCATCTAGGGAGGAAGAAGTTGTTGATGTCAACGCCATGAAAGGGGAGATGCATAAATTGAAGCAACAGATGGCCGATATGTACCAGGCTTGGGCCAAGGGACACCCACTACCAGCTTATCCTGCCAACCCTGCCTACATCCCACCATTAGCTCAGCCACAAGATCCTCCTACATTGAACTCCTCTCTGGCCTACCCCACATACCAGCAATACTACGCAACTACTTCCCAAACACCACCACCTCCACCACCCAAACAATTCCCATGTCCTCCACCTCCAACCACTCCCGTGTTTGTGGCTCCTCCACCCGCCACATTACAGAGATCTTCTAGTGAACCCCTGTTCCAAACCCAAGAAACCCACTATTACCCACCTGAACCTACCTTCAAACTGCCAGAACCATATCCTTACACTCCCTGTCTGGATATCTCAGCTGAAGAAGAGAAGCCTCCTAAAAATCCTGAGTAGGAGGAGATGATACGAAAGGTGAAAAGCTTGGAGCAATCATTCAGAAATATACAAGGCCTAGGAGGGCAGGTGAGTGTGGCCTACAAGGACTTGTGCTTGTTTCCTGACGTCCAGTTGCCCGCATGATTCAAATTACCCAAGTTTGATCTGTACGACGGACATGGTGACCCAGTAGCCCATCTGCGGGGATTTTGCAATAAGATGAGAGGCGCTGGGGGAAGGGATGAGTTATTAATGGCATACTTTAGTCAAAGTCTCAGTGGTGCCGCTTTGGAATGGTACACGCGGCAAGATCATGCTCAATGGTACACCTGGGATGATTTGGCCCAGGCATTCGCAGGCCATTTTCAGTATAACTTAGAGATTGTCCCGGACCGACTATCATTGACCAAAATTGAGAAGAAGCCAGGGGAAAGCTTCAGAGAGGTACGATTTTCGGTGGAGAGAACAGGCCGGAAGAGTTGATTCTCCAATGAAGGAAGGCGAGACGGTCGATTATTTTCTGCAGGCTTTGGAGCCTACTTATTATGGTCATCTGGTGTCGGCAGTTGGAAAAACTTTTAA
>MU763628.1:63930-164232 GCA_026770625.1 Nicotiana glauca | reverse complement strand
CTTTCCACCTACTGCCAAGACTATAAGCTGCTTGAATAAACTCACCATATCTGATCAATTCTCGCCTTAAATTCTCATTTAAAGGATCAAGTAAGCATAACCAATCATCATTCAATATTCATGTTTTCATAAAGCAAAAGCCGAACCCAGATCAAACAGTTCCATTTGCAAAACCAATACAGAAACTAATTAACGAAATTCATATTACAATTTGACAATAAGGAGATCAATAACATAGTATAGGGATATTAAAAAAAATGAGAATTACTTGGGCAAAGATGATCCGAAGCTCAATCTTCTTCCTCACCGTACGACCTTGACGCATCGGACCTCGACGGATAAAATCGAACCTCGCCTGTGACGGACAGTGAAAAATTTGCTGGACCGACGGAAGGGACAGACGAGGACGGGACTGCTGAAAATGCTAGAGAAGGCCGACGGGGAGGGTTCTCTACTGCTCGCTACTGCTATGGGGTGATGCTGGGTGGAGTTGGAGGTGGACTGACATAGTCGACTGGTCGACGACGCAACAGCTGGAGTGACGGACTATTACGGCTGCGGGAGATGGTGGTTCGTTGATGGCGGACTGGTTTTTCAAAGGGTCTCGAGCTTTATGTGATGTGGCGACGTTGATGGCGGATTGGTTTTTCAAATGGTTTTGAGCCTCATGTGGCGACGTTGATGGAGGCTGGAGACGATGGTGATGGAAAACGAGGGCGGTGCTAGTGATTTCCGGCCAGTTTTGGGCGTGGAGGAGACTGGCGGCATGGCTGGTCAACGTGATGGTTCAACTAGGGTTCTTGTTTTTTCTTCAGGAAGAAGATGAATAGCGTGTTCACAAAAACGTGTATCTCTTTTTTATGCGTTCGTTTTTGTTCAAAAATTCTTCCTCTTTTTAAAAAATATTGTTTATGTATATATAGTGGTGTATAGATTGCGGGTAGGGAATAGTTTTGGGGGGAAATTATATTGGGGAAGGTTTTGGGGGGAAAATATTTTGGGTAATGTTTTTGGGGGAAATTATTTTAGGCTTTTCAAATGTTTGGCCAATTTGAATTTAAGACCAAGCCTTTTCACTTCCCTCTTCTTTTTGTTATTCTTTTCTTTCTTCAATTAATTAAAAACATAAACTAAATTTCTAAATTGATTTAAATTTTAAAATTAAGCTAATTATCTAACTATATAAAAATGATCATCATTTATTTTTTTTATTTTTGATTAATAGCACAATTAGCTCAATGTAATTAATTCCTAAATGCAAATTAAACCTAAGGTGGCTTGAAATTAAAATGTGACATTTTTTATGTTTTTTTTTCTATGATTTTTTTTTAAAATGTTAAAAATGCATGCCATGCAACTAAATAAAAAAAACCTAAAAATCAATTAAAATTATTTTAGTCTATTTTTAGGAGTTATCTTCATGTAGGGCAAAAATCACATGCTTACAACGTACCATATCAATCAGTAATCTTGAAGGTCAAATAGGAAAAATATCACAATCTCTTAATACTCACCCTAAGGATGCATTATAAAGTGATACGATAGTGATCCCATAATGTGGTAACAATATGAGGCATGTTATGGCGGTTGTCACAAGAAGTAGAAGAGGTAGGAATGCACCCCTCCTCCCCCCCGCCCTAAAAATCAACTAGTAGATTATGACCAAGTGACCTAAGATGGGTAAATCCCACAAAATTATCTTTAAGTATGTGATGATGTTTGGATTGATATTGATGATAGTGTGTAGGAGAACTGTGAACCAGTCTAGGGAATATGTCAATCACATACTGGATTCAATGGTGCAAAAGGCTAAGGCACCCTTGCTAAAGTCTCTACCTCCATACCCTCAAAGGATTTCTAAGCAAAATGGTGAGAATCAATTCTAGAAGTTTATTCAAATAATGAAAGGTCTCTCTATTAATCTGCCATTGGTGGAAGCTTTGGAATAAATACCCGGTTATGCCAAGTTTAGGAAATATCTTGTGACAAAGAAGAGATTGATGAAGTTTGAAATAATCAAGGTCACTCATCAAGTGAGTGCAATTTTTCATTACATGGCTCCCAGGTTGGAGGATTGACGTTCTTTCACAATTCCTTGTACTATTGGAAGTGCCAAATTTGCTAAAGCTCTTTATGACCTTGGGGTGAGTATTGTTAGAACTTATTTTAATGATGCAAATTAATATGCATGTGCAGGAGTTCAAAGAAGCAAAAAGGAACTATTGGAATTGCTATGTCGAACAATGAAAAATATCGGTCTCAAAGGAAGCTGCCCTAAATACTCATGATGTACAAGGAACGAATCAACTCTACATCAGCAAAATGGGATTAACTCCATCATTTTGGGAAATCAAATCTGCCGTAATGGAATAAAGATTTAACGCAATCCGTGATTGACGAGTCAGATCAAATCACTAAAGACCAATTAAAGCTAGAGGATCCGAACAACAATAGAGATCGAAAAGTCCAAAAATCAAGGAAGAATTCTATCAAACCCGTCATTTTCCAATGGAAAAGATCTGAAGAGAAGCAACGACTAGTACTTTATTCTTGAAAAGAATCAACTCTTTCCAAGGATCAAAACCCTTGGGTTGACAAGCCTTCACCACTCATCCTTATATAAATTCTTGTGCAACTCCATCCTTAGTATATTTTCATCGAACCAAAATAACTCTTCAATTTACTGCAAACAATTATAGTAGCCTATATAGATCTGCTATGTAACAAGTCAGGGATAGAAAGATAGCTCACAACTGGTGAGGCATTGTATCAAACGAGTGCTACAAAACTGAGTGACAAATGTCAAATCTGTACTCAAAAGAAAACTCATTTACTTGAAGAGAAATACCTTGCAACCCAAGGGGACTGGATTAGGATTCACATTCAATCCGAACCAGTATAAAACTCCTGGTGTCTTTAATTTCTGCATTTACTTTCTGCATATTACTTTGAATTTCTCTTTCTGCAAAATTGCAATATCCAATCGACTACTAAAGTTTTAAGTCAACTTATTACGATCAATTTTAATTATATACAACTCACCCCCTCTTGTACTTTCAAGTATTAATTTGATTCCCTCTTTGGTGTTTAAAAGTTTGGGAATTGGAAACCAAGACCCATATCTATGAGGTTGCAAATGTCTGATCATATAATAAAGAGACTGTTAGGGGCGATTGAGGATGTATTGGTTTGTGATAAATTTATTCTTCCAGAAGACTTTGGTTTTCCAATTTGTAAGGTTGATTATAAAGTTCCTATCATTCTTGGGAAGCCTTTCCTATCTATGGGTAAGTCCCTTTGTGATGTTGAAGCCGGAGAAATCACTTTACGGGTTGGTAATGAGCAAGTGGTATTCCATGTGTGCAAGTCCACGTGTCAACCAATTAGAAATGAGGTGTGCCCTTTTGTGGACTTTGTAACCGATGTCGTTGTTGATGATACCGGTGCAATAATCAATTTTAGTGACACGTTAGAAGATACTTTGCTCAACTTTGATGATGATGAGATGGATGGTTTTATGGAGTGTGTGAATTTGTTGCAAGTAATGGAGTCCTACAACTATGCACTCCGAAAGTTTTCATTGGATCTTAAGAATAGGAAAACTTATCCTACAAAGCCTCCAATTAAACAGCCACCCACCTTGGAGTTGAAGCCATTGCCACCTAACCTTCGGTATAAATTTCATGGCCCTTGTTCTACTTTACCTGTTATTTTTTCCTCTTGTTTGACTAACGTTCAGGTAGATTCCATATTGGCAGTCTTGCATAAGAGGAAGAAAGCTATTAGATGGACTTTGGCTGATATTCAGGTATAAGCCCTTCAGTTTGCATGCACAAAATCATGTTAGAACATGGTTCTAAACCTTCCATCAAACGTCAAAAAAGACTTAATAAAGCTATGCAAGATGAAGTAAAAAGGATATCATCAAATACTTGGATGTCCGGGTTGTCTACCCCATTTTCGATAGTTCACAGACTTATCCGGTCCAATGTGTCCTAAAGAATGCGGGCATGAAGATTGTCACCAATGATACAAATGAGTTTATTCCTGCAAGGAAGATCACCAGTTAGAGAGTTTACATGAATTATCGTTAGCTCAACAATGTCACAAGGAATGATAACTTTCTAGCACGGCCGCTTAAATTATTATAACTAGCTAAAAATTTGATTTTTATATATGACATCCTATAATGCAATTTTAAAGATTATTTACCGCTTTTAATTAAATTTTTAAAGAAAGTGAATGTCGTTTGAAAACATCTTTTTAGATCACGTCACATAAAATGCATTCGCATCCTCGACACATTTTTATCCAACGTTTTGGGATTTGGATTTGGGTTGCATGAAATACACACCCGTATTTAGGAAGGTAAAATTATTAAAAAGTGCACCTAAAGCGACTAACGTGTTATTATCTTTGTGGGAGGCCGTGAAATTCGCTAAATGGCACGTCCCAAATTCTAAGTATTTTGATATAAGCATTTAAAGAGGGCCACACAATTTATGGGTTTCATTTGGCGTAGCGCACCTCTATTATTTTTTAAAAAGGCCATCATATAGCAAACTATTATTTTTTTAATTAAATTTGTCTCTAACAAGGAATAATTAATTGACATTACAAATCTCGGGCCTCAAATTCAAGTCCGAATTCAAACAAAAGGGTAAAACCTCTTAATTTGAATTTGCTACCTAACTCGGAGGCCTAAATTTTTTTTGTTTGTTTTTTCTTTGTTCTCAATGAGACTACCAATTTGATCAAAAGTTTCAGTAATTATTTTCCATGTTCGGATCAAGTATGAAGATATGGAAATCAAACTGCTCAGGCATTTAATTAATTGAATGAGCAGGAAGTGGGCTTGGTGCCAATTCTAGCTATTTCTCACAATTGGGCCTCACCGAATGGCTTTTCTCTAGCCCAATCAGTCCAGGCATTCATCAAAAATTGGACTGAGCAGACCATAATAAAGAATTAATGATCTAAGCTATCAACTAGATTGGAATATCAAATGCAAATCTGATTTAACATGCTACAACGTTGAACCTTCGACTTCAGATTGTATTTACTAGTTATTACACCAATTCTATTAATAATTGGTCAAGGGAGTGAAATTAAAATAGCAAATTACCATATGTGATATTCTCAGGATGATGGAAAACAAAATAGCTTCATAATGTGTAGAGCAAGGGATCACTTTCAGGAGTTGAAACCATTTAACCTCAATAATTGACACATATAACCGTTAAACCTATTTTCAGAAACTATTAGACACATTGTGATATTTTCAGAAGTCATTGTTAAATCATACAACGCGTTAACATAAAACTATTGAATGTTTCAATGCAAATGCCGATTCTAGATTTATATTTCATGCCCTCATCTAGATTTACTGTCTATTCACAAGGTATCAATATCCAAATGAACTTGAATAATATTAGAACTATATACTAAACAAGCAGTATGATTACAGACTAAACCAAAGGAATCTATATAGTCCAGTACAGTCCAGCTTTTATTTTTTAAAAATACAATAAATACAACTACCAAATTATGCAACTACTCAAGGTATAATGGACTAATGAAACAATAAAATCTTCAGCAGAGATCAAACATCAATTTTATTTCAATTTTTGGCTTGAGAAGCTACATCAGATCAGCTTTAAGGTTTGTACCTAGAATTCGAGCAAATTAAAAGAAGAAGGAGTCACAAATAGAAACAGACAGTTGGCAGTTGAAACTAGGGAAATTAGATCAATTTTCAACTCAAAAAAGGCTACAACAACCCAGGAATGGATGCAAGAGGAACAACACCGATGAAAATACCCAAAATCAATTTGATAGGACACAAACACACTCGAAAATACTCCAAGAACCTCCAGAAAACTGCAACAATCAAATTCTAGGCTAAATGATGCCAAATCAAATTCGAAATTAATCTAAAATTTTAATTGAATAGTGTTTTTGGAGTTTTATTTTGAGGATCTAAATGATCTAATAGGAAAAACTTTCAGATGTTCATACTAACAATTTTTGGATTTGGTTTTTACATTTTGAATTTTCAGGTGTTCAAAGACTTGGGGAATTTTTGGGGGGAATTTTAGATCTGAAACCTTTGGGGAATTTTTCAAAGATCAAAACTTGGAAAAGAAGGCAACGAGGGCTGCCTTTTATAGGCAAATTTCTGGGGAAAGCTTCTAGATTTCACTTACCCCTTTTCCCCCAATTTATTTTCAGTTTTTATTAGTTAAACCTTCATTTTTTGACTTGTTTCTCAAGTTACTGCCCTAAGTTTTAAAAATTAGACTTAAGGCCCTATTTTAGAAGATTCTAGTTTAAATTACAGCATTTCTATCTAATTCTAAATACCTAAATTACCCCTGAATTTCTCTAAAATTATCAACCTCATGTCAATTAACCCCAACCCATTACCCTGTCAGTAACTAAGGTTAACTAACCAATCTAATTCAGCTATATCCAAACCAATTAAACAAAGCTTAATAATTACTTGAAACCAAATATTGAACTAAGGAATTACTTAATAACAACTACTGATTAAATTGAACTAAACTAAACTAAACTAATTAACACTAACTAATAACAACAATAAGGGATTACTAGTTAATTCAAACACTTAAAAACAAATTAAAATTCAAACAAGGCCCAAACAGGATCGACTAAAGAATTGAAGACTATAAAAACAGATTCAAAATAAAAAATTAAACTAATTTCTAAAATTACCAACACAGGATCAAACAAAACGAAACAAAATTAAACTAAAAAGTAAAAAAAATTACAAGAACAAAATGAAAACAAATACTTAACCAAAAAAATAAAAATAAAAAACTTACTGATTTTGGGATTTGCACTAGCATGAACTTGAATTTGGTTCTCAAATAATGTTATGTGTTTGTTCTTGCCTAGAACAAACACATAACACGATTTTAGAACCAATCGAACACTGGCTGACCTTAGAACTTCAAACAACCCTGACGGCAAATCCTAGATTTTAAAATTTTTAGCCGCATTTGGGAACTATAGCTTGGGGTTTATGTAGAGGAGAGTGAGGGGAGTGTATGGTGTGAATTTGGTAAGGTTTGAATGACGGCGTTGCCGTTCACGGTGGTGGCGGCACCTAGGGTTTAATATATTTAAGGTTTTCGATTAGGATTCGAATAATTTCAAGAATGGATATGAAAATAGGAGGGAGGGAGGAGCCTATGGTAAAAATTTGGGTGAGTTTGGAGACCAGACGCTGCCGTGAGGCGATTTCCTGCGGCGGCGTTAGGGCAGAGCCGGTGGGGTTATGTACTCTGATGAAGGAAGTTGGATAGACTACATGGGGGGGGGGGGGTCTATCCGACATTTAAATACTAAGTAATCCCTAGTTCTAAGCCGTTGGATCATAGATCCTCGATGGCTCAGATCTAACAGTATTAAACGACGTCGTTTCGATTTTAAACAGGGTGGACCGGATGACTTTATGAATTGGGCTGGACAGGGGAACGGTTTGGAAAGGGTCTTGGGCCATTTGAACCGGATTTGGCCCAAAATTGGGTAATTCATGAAGACCCGTTGTCTTCTTAGTTGCTCTTCTTTGATTTTTTATTTATTTATTAATTTTTTGAATTTTGTTAAATGCAAAAATAAAACATAAAGACCCAAAGTAAATCTACAATTGTACTAATAAATTTCTAAATTAACTAATTCCTAAAAAAACTAAAACAAAAATAAAAATGCAAAAGAAATAATTTTGTTATTTCTTTATTTTTCGCAATATCAATTTATTATTAAAAATGTAAGAATTGGATCCTAAATGCTATTACGCTATTTTGTAAATTTTTCTTTCATTTTTATGACAACTAAAAATGCACAAAAAAGCAAAACACAAAATCACGCGATTAATTCCTAAAAATTCAAATACTAAAAGAAAAATTCTAATTTTAATGAATTCTATAGGAGAAATTTAATCACGAAAAAAATCACGTGCTCACACACGTTACTCGAAATACAACCAAATACTTATTGCACCAGAAGACCAAGAGAAAACCATCTTTACATGTCCATACAATACTTTTGCTTTCAGACGGATGCCTTTTGGATTATGCAATGTGCCAACACTTCTCAATGGTGTATGATGGCTATCTTCACATACATGGTGAAAGACTACATAGTGGTTTCAATGGATGACTTTTCGGTATTTGGGGATTCAATGGTGAAAGACTAATTTGAAGATGTGTGCCGGTGGAGGAACAAAGTGATATGGTAGAAAAAAGAATGGAAATGGAAGTTTTAAGTTGTGGTTTCTATTGGCCTAATATCTACAAAGATGAAAATGAGATGGTGATAAGATGTGATGAATGTCAATGGGCTAGTGGAATTTTAAAGAAATATGATATTCCCCTTACAACCATCTTGGAGATTGATATCCTTGATGTTCGGGACATTGAATTCATGGGCCCTTTCATGAGTTCTTGTGGAAATACCTTGTCATGACCCAATTTCAAAACCCGGTCGTGATGGCGCCTCTCGTGAAGACAAGGCCAGCCAACTAACCCAAATCTTATTTAACAATCATTAAACATAATGAATATAAAATACCACTTAATGGAATTAAAAACTATCAATTACAATCCAACACAACCTGACCGGGGTGCCACAAGTCACGAGCATCTAAAAAAGACTGAACACCACGATAGGGGCAATAGTATATATAAAATAAAAATTGGAGTTCAAATTATGAAGTCCGGTGCCACGAACGCTGGCGGTCACCTTACTCTGCAACAATAGTAATACCTTCAATCAGCTAATAACCCGCTACCGGGTGAACAATACCTGCAACTGCACGTGGGGTGCATGGAGTAAAGTGAGTACTCCTACTTAATGAGTAATAAGAGCAAATAACAACTGAGTAGTAAGAAATCACGTAAAGCAACCAACATGCTATATAGAAGCCGAGTACAATTTTCAAAGAAATATAGTGAAATATGTGATATCTTTAGAAATGCCTTGGCTCAGTTCAAATCCGTTTTGAAAATGGTCTTTTCACTAATTACAAAAATGATTTCAAACAGTTACTGCTGATAGGCACAGAAAATCCCACCCTCGGGCATAAGGACTACAGTATAACATGTAAGAAGGCAAATAAGTATGCAAGATGAGCACATCAAAGTTTGCCCCTCGGGCACAGCTCAAATCAGTAACAGCCCCTCGGGCTCAATATCAATTACTCAGAATGGTATCATCCCCTCGGGCACATAGTCACATCATATAGATCAGTATCAGCCCCTCGGGCTCAGTATCTGTCAAACAGTGCAACATCAGCCCCTCGAGCTCACTCTCACTTATATGGGTACCCGCGCTCACTGTGGGTGTGCAGACTCTAGAGGGGCTCCTATAGCCCAAGTGCTATCAATAAGGCCGAAAGCCTGAACAATATCAGTGCGAGGCCTAAAAGACTGCTCATAATACACTTGAGGCCTAAAAGCCTCCTTACCAATCACTCGAGGCCTGAAAGCCTCCTCACCAATCACTTGAGGCCTGAAAGCCTCCTCACCAATCACTCGAGGCCTGAAAACCTCCTCACCAATCACTCAAGGCCAAAAAGCCTCCTCAATCATGGCCCTCGGCCTCAATCAGTCCAGAAAATAATCGCAAGCCCCTCAAGCATCAATGAAAACGAATTGCTTAGCTCGAACAATAGTCCAAATATCAGTTAAAACTCAAGGGTGAGTAAAAATATAGATGAGTTCATGAAACAGTATAATTCAACTTCACCGAGTTCAAATAATATTTCAAATAGTAAGGAAAACAATGATGATAGCTCACAAGAAGTTCAAACAATCGGCAATAAGCCCCAAATATGGCAATAAGCCCAAGTTGTAGTGAAAAACAATACGTCATAGTGAAATACATGGTAAAATCAAAAACCGGGATGGACAAAGTCGCAATCCTCAACGGTGCTCAACCCCACGCTCGCTGTCCGGCATGTAAGTCACCTTAATGTAGCACTACGTTGTGCAAATATGGGGTTTCAAACCCTCATGATATCATTTATAATCATTACTCACCTCGAACCGGTGAAATCCTTCGCCCGCGATGCCTTTCCCCTAAAATCGGTCTCCACGCGTGCGGAATCTAACCAAAATCAGAGCGAATACATCACAATATGCCAAGGGAACAATACCCAATCGAAAACAATCGAAATATAGCAAAAAAGCTCGAAACTAGCAAAACCCGATCCCTGGGACCACTTCTTGAAAAATTAAAAAACTTACATTGCCGGATTCTTCGTCTCTCCACGAGTCCATACATACCAAGAACTCCCAAATCCGAGCTCAAATGACCTATCAAATCCCAATTTGAAATATTAATACTCAAGCCCTATCTTTACCCCCTTTTAATGAATTTCAACAAATTTCCATGTTAATTCTACCGTAAACTTGAATAATTAGGCCAAGGAACTTACCTTCATTCGATTCTCAATCAACCCTCGAAAATTCTCGCCCGAAGATCCCAAAACCGATCCACAATGGAGGAAAAAAGACATAAGCTCACGGATGAAATGATGATATAAACCCTTATGCCAACAACGATATTTCTCTTCCGCGGTCCCTTTTCCGCTTATGCAGGACCGCTTCTGTGGCAACAACTCCGCTTATGCGGTTATCATTAAAGTTCACAAATTCCCGCTTTTGCGTCCAAAAATCCGCTCATGCGGATCACCCATTACCGCTTCTGCGGTTGAAAGTCCGCTCCTGCGGACTCGCTTTTGCGGACACTATTACGCTTTTACGGAAACTTCTCACCAGGACAAGAACCGCTTCTGTGTTCCTTCACCCGCTTCTGCGGAACCACTTCTGCGGTCCATTTCCGCAGAAGCGGAAATACCAGATGACAACAATACAGACCTGAAGCAAATTTCAAAAACCCTCGTTTAAACACCCGATCTCACCTCGAAGCCCCCGGGACCTCAACCAAAAACACCAACATATCCCAAAACATCATACGAACCTGTTCCAATCATCAAAACACATCAAACAATACTAAAACCATCAATCCACATCGAATTCAAGACAAAGTTTCTTCAAAACTTCCAAAACGCGCATTCGATAAAAAACCCAACCAAACGATGTCCGAACGACCTGAAATTTTGCACACACATCACAAATTACATATTGAAGCTACAACAACTCTAAATTCTTCCTTAAAGTGTCCTAATGCACTATAACCATTAAGTGGCGACTCTTTAAATCCAAAAATCCAACTCCCAAACGGGAATAAAGTTGTCTTCCTAAATGTGACATGTGACGAGATAACGCAACAAACGGATATAGATTCAGAAGAGGATGAAATACTAGAAGAGATCACTAAAGAGGTTGAGGACTTTGAGAATATGCCTAAGTCTAACATTGATGAAACCGAGGTTGTAAACTTGGGGGATACAGAGAATGTCAATGAAAACGCGCATCAGTGTTCACCTGTCACCGTTAGAAAATGAAGAGTACACGAAGTTCTTAAAAGAATATGAGGACATATTTGCCTAGTCATATGATGATATGACCGGTCTCAGCACATCTATTGTAGCTCACAAACTGCCGACAGATCCGACATGTCAGCCGGTAAAGCAGAAGCTCAGAAAGTTCAAGCCAGACATGAGTTTGAAAATCAAGGAGGAAGTTACCAAACATGTCAAAGCCAAGGTCCTTATAGTAGTGGAATATCCAACATGGTTGGCCAACATTGTTCCAGTGCCAAAGAAGGATGGGAAGGTCAGAGTCTGTGTCGACTACCGGGATCTCACCCGGGCCAGTACGAAAGATGACTTTCGCTTACTAAACATACACATCTTGATTGACACTGCACCAAGCACGAGTTGCAGTCATTCATCAATTGTTTTGCTGTGTACCATAAGATATGGATGGACAAAGAAGATGCAGAGAAAACAACTTTTATTACGTTGTGGGGGATGTATTATTACAAGATGATGCCGTTTGGATTATAGAATAGTGGGGCCGCCTACATGAGGCCCATGATGACTATTTTCCATGACATGATACGCAAAGAGATCGAGATATATGTAGACGATGTCATCATCAAATCCAAGAAAGCCACTGACCACACGGAATACCTGAGGAAGTTCTTCAACAGACTGAGAAGGTACAACTCGAAATTGAATCCACCAAATGTGCATTCTGGGTTCCTGCTAGAAAACTGCTTGGGTTCATCGTAAGTCGACGGGGAATAGAACTGGATCCTTCAAAGGTTAGGGCCATTCAAGAATTGGCACCACCAAAGAACAAGAAAAAGGTTATAAGTTTCTTGGGGAGACTCAACTACATCAGCCGGTTCATAGCCCAGTCCACTGTCATTTGTGTGCCAATATTTAAGATGTTGAAGAAGGACGTTGCCACTAAATGGACTGATGATTGTCAGAAAGCCTTCAACAGAATTAAGGAATACCTTTCAATGCCACCAGTTCTGGTTTCACCCGAACCGGGTAGACCACTATTGCTCTACCTTGCCGTACTGGATGGAGCATTCGGTTGTGTTTTGGGACAACACGATGAAACAGGGAGAAAGGAGAAAGCCATCTACTATCTCAGTAAGAAGTTCATCCCATACGAGGCCCGGTATTCCCTGCTAGAACGCACCTGTTGTGCTCTGACTTGGGTAGCTCAGAGGTTGAGGCATTATTTCTATGCCTATACCACTTATCTCATATCAAGGATGGATCCGCTGAAATATATCTTTCAAAAGCCAATGCCCACTGGAAAACTCGCCAAGTGGCAAATCCTGTTAAGTGAATTCAACATTGTTTACGTGACTCAAAAGGTAATCAAAGGACAGGCACTCGCAGATCATCTTGCCGAAAATCCCTCGGACGGAGAATACGAGCCTCTAAAGTCGTATTTTCCTGACCAAGAGGTCTCTTTCATAGGAGAAGACATTGCAGAATCCTATGATGGCTGGAGAATGTTTTTCGATAGAGAAGAAAATTTCAAAGGAGTTGACATAGGGGCAGTTTTAGTATCAGAAATAGATAAGCATTATCCGGTGTCTGCAAAACTCAGGTTCCCGTGCACCAACAACATGGCCGAGTATAAAGCTTGCATCGTAGGGCTCAAGCTGGCCATTGACATGAACGTTCAGGAGTTACTAGTGATCGGGGATTCCGACTTGCTCATACATCAGGTTCGAGAAGAATGGGCAACCAAGAACTCCAAAATACTCATGTACTTGCATCATGTACAGGAGTTGAGGAAGAGGTTTACAAAGACAGAATTTCGGCATGTCCCCAGAGTCCAGAATGAGTTCGTCGGTGCATTGGCCACTCTATTATCCATGATTCAGCATCCAAATAAGAACTTCATTGATCCTATCCCGGTAATAATCCAGGATCAACCCGCTTATTGTGCTCATGTCGAGGAAGAAGCAGATGGAAAACCATGGTTTCATGACATTAAGAAATATCTGTCAATAGGAGAATACCCAGAACTTGCAAACACTACTCAGAAGCACACACTGCGGAGGTTATCCAATCACTTCTTTTACAGCAGAGGAATCCTGTATAGGAGGACTCTCGATTTGAAATTAATGAGGTGTGTCGATGCAAAGGAAGCATCCAAGCTGTTAGAGGAGGTTTATGCAAGGACCTCTGGACCGCACATAAATGGTTTCATCTTAGCCAAGAAAATACTCCGAGCAGGAAACTTATGGATGACTATGGAGACGGACTGCATCTAGTATGTTCGAAAATGCCATCGATGTTAGATACATGCGGATATGATAAAGGTGCCTCGTAATGAGCTCAATACAACAAGCTCACCATGGTCGTTCACTGCTTGGGGAATGGATGTCATAGGACCTATCGAGCCTGCCGCATCAAACGGACACAGGTTCATTCTAGTGGCAGTTGATTATTTCACCAAATGGGTTGAAGCAGCATCATATAAGGGTGTAACCAAGAAGTTTATGGTATACTTTGTCTGCAACCGTATCATTTGCCGGTTCGGCATCCCAGAGTCAATTATTACTGATAATGGTTCCAATCTCAAGAGTGACCTGATGAAATAAATGTGTGAGACATTCAAGATTAACCACAAGAATTCTACAGCTTATATACCTCAAATGAATGGAGCTGTAGAAGCGACCAATAAGAACATCAAGAAGACAATGAGGAAAATGATAGAGAAACACAAGCAATGGCACGAAAAACTATCATTTTTATTATTGGGATACCGCACCACGGTTCGCACATCAACTGGGTTGACTCTCTATATGTTGGTTTATGGTACCGAGGCAGTCATTCACACCGAGGTAGAGATTCCCTCCCTGAGGATTATACAGGAAGCGAAACTTGAATATGCAGAATAGGTAAAGAGTTGCTATGAGATGTTAGCCCTTGCAAACGGAAAGAGAATGAACACAGTTTGTCATGGTCAGTTGTATTAGAACAGGATGTCCAGAGCCTTAGATAAAAGAGTCAGGCCGAGGCAGTCCGCATTAGGACAGCTGGTGTTGAAAAAAAATTTCCCGTATCAGGACGAAGCCGAAGGAAATTTCTCTCCTAACTTGCAAGGCCCGTACATGGTTCACCGGGTCATAACGAGAGGAGCCCTCATACTCGCAGAAATTGATGGAGAAGTCTGGCCAAAGCCAATTAATTTAGATGTGGTCGAGCGTTATTATGTGTAGTCATAATATATTTTGTATGATGTATTTTGAACTATGCTTGACCTGATTCCCGCTTAAGAGGGGATACGTAGGCAGCCCTATGGGTTCGATCACAATTCAATAAAATTTTCATTTTCCCCCCGATAATGGAAACTGCGGTAGAATTTTGAGGAGGACCCTTAAAATTATGAAGTTGATTTTTAGTAATTCATCTCACGCAGTCGTCAAAGGCAAAAACCTAGTAAATTGGGGTAGAATTTTGAGGAGGACTCTCAAAATTCCGTAGTTGACTTTCAGCCATTCATCACATGCAGCCGTTAGAAACCCAAGTCCAGTCAACTGGGGTAGAATTTTGAGGAGGACCCTCAAAATTCTGGAGTAAAAAAGGTCGCAATGTCTTGAATCGCGTCGCAATCGTCGGTTCATCTAAAAGAAAATATATTTTTTTAATTATATATTTACATCATATTTTAAAATCATGCATGGTTATTATCCAATTGCTTTATTCGACGACGCTACCCCAACCAAATCAAGAACCGAATAGGACGAGCGGGGGCCATAAGAAGACGAACTAACCTTCTCCCTTGACAAAACTTACGATTTTGTTAGAATGCAGGCACCCCAAGACATAGAACTGTCAAATACAGTTACATATTCATATTTTGCAGGAGTACAACTCTCAGGATCATTGCTTACTTACTAGTGCTATTCGCATGCGACATCCCCAGCAGGCACAATGACAATCAACTATCAACTACCGTCTCTCAGCTGAGAAATTTTGTTAATCTTTGCATAAGGCTACCTTTCTGCCTTCCGAGACTAAGCATTATCTCCATCTGCATTTTCCTACATTGCATAAGGTTACCTTTCTTCCTTCCAAGACCAAGCATTGTCTCCATATGCATTTTCCTGCATTGCATAAGGCTACCTTTCTGCCTTCCGAGACTAAGTGTTGTCTCCATCTGCATTTTCCTACACTGCATAAGGCTACCTTTATGCCTTCCGAGACTAAGCGTTGTCTCCATCTGCATTTTCCTGCATTGCATAAAGCTACCTTTATGCATTCTGAGGTTAAGCTCTACCTCCATCCTGCATTTCTTTGCACTGCATAAGGCTACTTTTCTGCCTTCTGAGGTTAAGTTGTACCTCCATCCTGCATTTCTCTGCACTATATAAGGCTAGTTTTCTGCCTTCCGAGGTTAAGACCTACCTCCATCTCACATTTCTCTGCACTGCATAAGACTATTTTTCTGCCTTTCGAGGTTAAACTCTACCTCCATCTGCATGGCTGAAATATCGACACCTCTTATTTACATCTGCATGGCCGAATACCGCCATTATTTTAAAGTCTTGCATCGGCTGAAAGATCACTAACTTTATTTAAATCTTGCATGGCTAAAATATCGCCAATTTCATTAAAGTCTTTGCATCGGCTGAAAGATCGCCAGCTTTATTTAAATCTTTGCATCGGCAGAAAGATCGCCGACTTCATTTAAATCTCCTATCGGCTAAAATATCGCCATTATTTCAAAGTCTTGTATCGGCTAAAAGATCGCCAACTTTATTTAAATCTTTTACATCGGCTAAAATATCGCCAATTTCTTTTAAAGCTTTGCATGGTTGAAACATCACCAATTTTGTTTTTCTATGTCGGCTGAAATATTTCCATTTATATTTATACTTTACATCGGCTAAAACATCGCCAAACTGTCCAAAGGCGTCATTGTTCGGAGGCACCATTTTCATAGCCCGAGAACGCCATGCCATGTCCTGAGGACCCCGCTTTTATCTTTTACACATCATTATTCTAAGGCATCATGGTTCAGAGGCTCCATTATCATAGCCCGAGACATCATTTCATAGCCTATGAATCCTCTATTATACGCTTCATGGTCCGAAGAAAACATTCATGGTCCAACGGGAACTTGCATCATGTTTAGTTTTATGCACAATATGTTCGTATTGCTCATTTGTAGGTACATTGGCTAGCAACGGCCTTCCCAGCAGGAGCGGTCCCGCTGTAGTTCCCGCAGCCTATCAGCCCCTGGCCATCCTTCCCAACCTAAATATTGTGTCTGTCTTTCAAAATCTCCAACGGCATGTTCTGTCGGCGGACCCCGAACTACATGTGGCCTGATTCCTATAATACTAGGGATATGTAGGTAGCTCAAGAGCCAGAGGTCGGTCAAAACCTTTTCATACCATTTCTTTCGGTCAAAATTGGTCATCACATCTTTTCCAAACAACTCTTTCATCCTTCTCGGGTAAAGAGGGGTGGCTGTTGATACCCAATTTTTCCTTTCATATTTTTTATACTCAGAATATTCTCAAAATAACATGTACATGCATATATAAGCATGCCCAAGAATTTGGATACTTTTCCCAATTTTTAAAAGCTTTTAAGATCATTTTACTATTTATTTTAGCAGTACAAAATTCAATAATTATTCCCAAAAAACTATCATTTTGGTGAGTAATTTATTTCCATCTTCATATTTCCACCACAATATAATTAAGGTGATTTTGCATATTTTTTATAAATTTATTTGATATTTTAGGCTAAATTGCATAAAATTGCAATTATAGTCTATATTACAATTAATAATGTTTTACAATTATAAAATTATTCCTAGTATTTTTAGATTAACATTTATATATTATTAATTAATTCAGTTCTCTCAATTTATTTTTAAAATCATTTTAACCATTTTAATTAAATTAAAAAGAGAGAAATTGGATATTTAATATATATCCCATTGTCACACCTCCTTTTTATCGAAGCTTTATCCGACCTTTACTACAACCCGGGAAGAGATATAGTAATAAAGGAGTTTTTTCCAATTTAAGGACAATCGAAACGTGATTTATTTTTTATTTAAAAATTAGAGTCGCCACTTGGGAGATTTATGATGTCCCAAGTCACTGTTTTTGAATCCCGAATCGAGGAAGAGTTTGACTCTGTTTAACAGTCGCGAACCAGAAAATCGGGTAAGGAATTCTGTTAACCCGAGAGAAGTTGTTAGGCACTCTCGAGTTCCGTGGTTCTAGCACGGCTGCTCAACTGTTATATTTGGCTAAAATATTTGATTTTAATACATATTGTCCTATTTGTGCATTTTCAGAATTAATTACCGCTTTTGTCAAATTATTTTATTTTTAGAAAGTGAACGTTGTTTTAAGGACATGTTTTTGGATCACGTCACATGAAATGCACCCGGATCCTCAACACATCCTTATTCGACGTTTTCGGATTTTGGATTTGGGTTGCATGAAATGCACACCCGTATTAGGAAGGTAATATTATTAAAAATCGCGCCTAAAGTGACTAACGTGTTGTTATCTTTTGGGAAGGCCATGAAATTTGCTAAATGGCCCGTCCCGAATCTCTAAGTATTTTCAATTAAGTAATTAATGAGGGCCCCGTAATTGTATATTTTGATTTAGCAAGGCTCATCTCATTTATTATTAAAGGACAATCCTAAAGCTAGCTAAATTTTCTTATTTAATATTTGTCTCTAAAAGATCAATCAATTCACAAATATAAATTCGGGCTTTGAATTCAAGTCCGAATTCAAATAAAAGGGGAAAACCTTTTTGCTTGAACCCGCTACCTAATTCAAAACCCAATTTTATATCATGGCGATTTAGTTTTGCGAGGGCCATGGAAATTTACTAAATGGCACACCTCGATTTTCTAAGGATTTAAAAATTATCTAAGTGAGGGCCAATAAATTTGTTATCAACAATAGGCGAAAGATTCTCTGGCTTTTCCCTTTAATTCCCATCAGCAGTTTCTTGACACAATATACCCAAGAGCTCCTTATCATTAAGATAAATAGCTACTAAAATTAGATCATACATTTTCATGTAATTCAACATCTCAAACGGAGAGGAAACGCTTTCAAACGAGAAGTTGTTGCTTGTCTTTATGGCTGAGAAATAGTACATCAATGACAATATAGATAAAGTATTGAAAGCAAATCTTCAAAAGTACTTCTTAGCATGTTTCTGCCCAAACAACTTAACACTTATTTATTTTTAATCTTTAGAGGGAAGGTCAGTTAAAATTCAGAACAAAACGAACCGACAAGTTCACTACTAGCCTGCAAATGCCATTAGAATTCCTCACACCCAATCTTTTACTATAATGACCATGAGATTTCTAACCTCAAGTTAACCAACAAAAGAATCAAACGAAACAAAGGTTTGGCTAATTCTCAATACACCATATTGAAGAGCTCGGTGAATAGCTAATAACAGTATTTGAAGATAGATGCTACAGAAGAGCAATCAAACAACTACGACTCAAGACTATTATGATCAGAAACAATAGAGAAGATCATTGTATTGCTGCAGCTTACCAACACTATCAAAAATGGAATCTCTAACACAACATACATCAAGCACTAATTTAATTCAAATGAGATAATGCCCATGTTTGTTTCGGTCATTCATACACAAGAAACAGAGGAAAACCAACACATCTTGCATATTAATTCAAATGAATTCAAACAGCCTAATTCATTCTATTTAGAGTGTAGGATAAACGATAAGATAAGCTTTAACTCAACTTGCTCGTGATCCATGGAATGCTAGCATTCTAATAACTTTAGAACATTTAAATTGACAGGATTCTTTTCTTTCCTATTCAAATAGAAATTGATACCAATTCAAATGCAATACTTGATGCTCACATTATCAAATTCAAAATCAATCCAACAGATTAACAACAATGTGACCTCAGCTTAGACTTTAAAATCCAGTAAATAAGATCAGTTTTTACACTAACAGGTCAACAGATATTCACAGGGAAACTTTAGGGACTAATCGAACTAGGATTAACAACAATGTGACCTCTCAATGAGTCATACAACTACCAACCAACTCCGACTTTAGTTGAGCATATTGAAATCAGTATATTCGAACACATAAACAGGGCAGAATACCAAAAATTATAGAATGCTCAACAATAGTCCCAAACTTGGTACTCATATTTTCAACTGACAAAACCAATTTTCTCAGGGAATGGAGTCCCATCCTTAAAGTTTCAATAACTGAAATGACTCAACTCAAAAACATAGATTAAACATGCTTCAAATCAAGTTAATATAATAGCAATGATACTATATTTTAAGATCATACTGTCATGTTCAAAACCAAATAAACCTATAATTCTTTTTTCAGATTTTAACAAACCAGAGAAGCTTTACCCTAACAGATTTTCTAAGGTTGATACATTCCTGAACTTAACCAGAATTCAAACATGAGATTTTAGACTTTTAAAATTGATATCTACTCATTCTACTTCAATATTAACAGGAAAAGAGAGTCCTCATCTCATCTTACATGAAGGCTTTGACAAGAAGACTCTTTACAATGGCTACTCAATTAAGAATGATGAAAAATGTTCTTCTATATCATTTGTAAATGATGATTTCCTAGGAGTAAAAGTTAGGGTTCAGGTTTTAGCCAATTTCCACAAGATCTAAAGAGCATTTTACCACACAAAATTCCTACAAACATATAACCATCAAGTCTGACCAACACTTGACCAAACATAGTGCTTGATTCCAAAAATATAGACATCAGAAACTTATACAAATAAGCATCAGTTTCTGATTAATCTAATCGCTACAATCACAGTAGCTGAAGTAGAGTCATATCTAGAGATCAACACAACTTCAAACGAATTAAAAAATGGACCACAACATCGGATCAAAACTCAATAACAACTCTCTAATGATCTAGTTCAAATCAACGGAAAAAATTATTTTTCTTAATGTCGATAAATCGAGATGAAGTCAAAATACTAATCTAAATCAACAATCGAGCAGAAATGATAGAACAAAGCAATCACTTAAACAAAACAAATCAATACAAGTGTTATACGAGCCATGCGAATAGAACGAGGACATATGTTGAGAAGAATCATCCAATCAGAACCACACAGAGACAAATTTTAACAACATTTACATTCAAACACAGATTTAAACGGAATATAAGTAGTAGAAGAGGAATCGATTCAATAAAAATCGCACACAAGGAATGAAAAGAACTTGAAGAAGCTAAGATATCAGCCAGAGATTCACTTCGAGTTCTCGAATCCAAATGAATTATAATCTTCGAAATCTGAATATTATTACACAAATTTTAGAAGAATCAAAAGGAAAATTTACACAACCCTCAACCCTAACCTTCTCTGACTTTTTCCTTCGATTTTTTCTCTTAAAAAATATCTCCCCAAACCGTTCTCGCCGAAATCTTTTCTCCGAATCTCCTCTGAAAATCTCTGGAATCCTCCTCGCCTTATAGCCTTCGAACTTGGTTCAGTCAAGGAGATGATAGAGACACGATTTTTCCATGTCTCTATCTAATGAGACGGCTCCGATATTAACGAAGGGATGGAACAGGTCGGGTAATGTTTGGGTTGGGTTGGGGCGGAATTGGGACAGGTTTTTAGGGGTGTTTTGGGCTCCAAACCAAACAGCCCAATTCTTTAAATCAATTTTATCTTTTTTTTCATTGTATATTATTTCTTTTGTGTTTTTGTATTTATTTTTTTTAAAATTGTAATATATCATATATATTTGTTATTTTCTTGATTTTATAAAATTGAGATTAAACTAACAATTATACTAATTAAAGTCTAAAAATTATTTAATAACTATTTTGTAGTAATTTCCAATTAAAACCATAAGATGCTATTTTTGATTTTTTTTTCTTCCATTTGTTTTTTCCAAAATGCATTAATATTAAAAATGTAAAAATTAAAAATCCTAATACATATGCATATTTTTGTCTTTTTTTTAATACGAGTTATGATGCAACCAATTAATATGAAGAATGCAACAAAATTCCTAAAATTGTAAAATCATTTTATTTGAAATTTTTAGAATAATTTGCTTATGGTAAAAATCACGTGCTCACACCCATTACCATTTCAATTTTAGCCAAAATCAAACCCCCAATTTCCCAGCCCTATTTTTGATTTAAATCTGACACAATTCATAAATTACCCGGCCCTGACCCACTAAAATAACCCGCCCAGGCCTTTTTTTAATCCCAGCCGTTGATCTAACAGATCAGCGGCTCACGCACACCCTTTCCTTTTTTAATCCTCCAACACCCTCAACCCTAAATCATTTCCCCTAACCCACCGCCCTTGAATCCCCTTCCTCTCCAATCCTCTCTGCAACCTCATTCAAACCCTAGCTGCCGCCACCAAAACTAACCCTAATCCCTTCGATTCTTACCGGAATCCATGGCTTCTCAGGTCATGGAAACCTCATACTCACCTCCTACTACTCCAATGAGCCTGATGCTTGAAGGATCGAGGACAGGCTTTGAGGGTTTTCACTCAGATCTTCGCCGACTCGATGTTTCCGGCCATTTTCGTCCATCTACGGCCTTGCTCCGGCATATTCTAGTCTCCTGAGTCTGGTGCTGTCTTTATCCGACTTTGATCGGGTCTTTTTAAAGCCTTTCTCACTCTAGGGTTATTTTGAAACCCTAACTATTCGAGGTTCTTCTTTGATTCTTTTTAGATCTGTTATGTATCTATGCTATGCGTGAATTTTTAAATGATTTCCCTTAAGTTTTCCTTTGAAAATTGCTGTCGAAACCCTTTTTGTCCGATTTAGGGTTTCTGGAAAGTATTCAAGTGTTTTTATGATTTTTGCTTTCTTTATTATTTGTATTGTTTCTCTTATTGTATTCCTGAATCATATTCTCCCTCGCCTTTTACTATATTCTTATACTTGCTCTATTATGTTCTTATATGTTCTTCTACTGAGTTTCATACTCCGTGATTGAATGTTCTTTTGCTGTGTTTTCTACACTATGATTTTCTCCATGTTCTGCTATCTTCATCGTCTATAAGCATGCATTTCTTCTACTATTTCTTCTACTGTCAGTTGTTCCCTCACCGTGCTTCGAAACTAGTTTCCTCACTCTGTTTGCTTTGATCCTTCTACTTGTTTGCATGAGCTTTTGGGAGAAGCCAATAAGCATTCGATTCTTTCTACTAATTGTATAAGGTCATGGCGAAATTCTTCGTGTTTAGCCATGCCTGTGTGCTTTTATATGTGTGTGAAATCTTTCTTTAAAAGGATTTCCACTGGTAATTGAATCAGAATCTTTTTGGGGTTTTAATTGATTGGTTCTGATTTTCCTTAAGTAAAACCTTTTTCTTCACACCAAATATTTTGACTTGTGATTTCTTGGCTGTCAATTGATTCTCTTTCCTTAATTATACAACCGTGTGCTTTCAGAAAACCTTGTCCTTAAAATAACCTTTATGTATTTGCCCTCAATTGCATGTTTTGCACAAAGAGTTTGATTAATTTCTTTCCTTAGCTCATTTTATACCCGTTTGAATTTGAATCCTTTAATTAAAGGGAGTCTTATGTGACTGATTGAAATTCAAACTTCAATTATTTTCTTACCTTATTTCTCATGGCTTTCACACTATAAATACCCGGCCCTTTCTTTTCACAACACACACTGAATACACTTCAGACTTCATGCTTATAATCCTCACAACTTTGCACGTTGGCTTTCACAAGATTACTGCTTTCTTTGCTTATCTCTTTTTAAAAACCGGTATGTCCTGATTCAATTCCCAGCATCATCCCAATGTGTTTATTTACAGTCTTTTCGACTATGCCTACCTTCTGCAGAATTTGATATTGAAAATGCTTATGTGATACTTTTTGCTTTACTTTTTTGTAAACACTAGTTCCCCATCCCATTTACCCCCATATATTTGTAAGTGGGGATTCAGGATATGGCAGCAAGAATTGTTGCTCATGAACTGAGTTCTAACCCCCCAAATAGGCTAAATGGTGTGCTAGTATGTCCCATTGCTGGGCATGCCCTTGCCCACTCCTTTCCTAAATCCTTCTTGTTATGAACCCCATATCCCCAATCCCCTATATATGTTGAGTTAAGGTGTAGCCTGGCAGCATCCCAATTGCTGTCCAAGGCTAAACCTGGCCTTCAATAGGTCCTAACTCCCCAAGTTACAACTGACAAGATGGTCAGGGGTGTGCCCGCACCCCAAAAATGCTTGGCATGACCACCAACTTGCCATTTCCCCTCTACTGCACTTGCACTTACACCTAGCCTCTAAGTTCTGGCCCTCTCTTATGAGCCTTGCCTTGGGACCTCGAGTTCCCTCTGAACTTGGACATTTGAGGGCTGGTTTTTCCACACAGCACTATAATCTGATTCTGCATTGATATTTGGGGTGCTAGCATTGCCTGGAGTTCTTGAAGCTCCTTGGAACTTTGACACATCCAAAATAAGAGAAAGGCTTTAACAAATTCGATCTTGGTAGTTGGTTTATCTCATATTATTAGACTCTAAGTCTGGATTAGGCTGATAAGATGTAGATGTAATCACTAATGTAATTTTTCTTTCTTTCTAATTCAATTGGTCTGTAATAATTTTGTAATTACTACTGGGGTGGATAGTGAAAGGGATGGGATTGAATGCATGCAAAGGGGTAGATACCAATTTTTAGGAGTTGCTACTTTCAAAATTCTGCATCTCATATAGATATCATGTTTATAGGAATTACCACTTTCAAAATTCTGCATCTCATGTAGATACCATGTTTTAGGAATTATTACTTTCAAAATTCTGCATCTCATATAGATATCATGTTTATAGGAATTACTACTTTCAAAATTCTACATCTCATATAGATATCACTCTCATAGGTTTCTTGCACTTTGTGTAAATACCATGTCCATAAGTCATTACTGAAACTCTGCATACCATGTAGATAATATGCCTATAGGAAGCATTTTGCATATGCATCGATCTCTAGGAAAATCTAGTTATAAGAGTTAAATAACCAATTGCATATAGATGACCTGCCTATAGGATCTCCGCATGACAATAACAGCGATAAAAAGTCAGTAATGCCCCGAAAGCATGATTATAGGAACTATCAACTAAACCAGAATCGCCGCTCGCTCCCAAGTCTAAAATAAGTGGTAATTTAGCTAACACTCGCATAACTTATGATCTTGTGACTAACAATTCCTTCTCTGCAATCAGTTTATTCCCCCCGTCTTCGAATTAATATATATCATGCCTATAGGCCCTGTTTAACAGATAGGCAAATACTTAGATAATTAATAAACTATGTCAGTCTTCGACAACTACATCTAAGCAGGGCTAATTTGGACCCCCTATCTAGGAAATATATGGTAAATAAACCTATCCTACGCCGTAATTTAATTAAGATCAAATTAGTATGTGTAAGGCATTCTAAACTACACGCTTCTCTTCAATTTTAGGAGGTTTATTTGAGCCATATCTGCTTACTTGCTCTCCCAAATCTGTCGTATATGTTTTGAATGTCGCCTTAGAATTTTATCCTTTGAAACTCTCAAAATTCCCCCAAATCCCTTCCCTTTTGGATTAGTAGTCCTATATGCCCCCGGGACCGATAGGATTGGGACGGGTAATAGCATGCAATAAGTAACGATACCATTCCACGATTAATACCTTAACGGGGTGGGAAGGGTAGACATGGAGATGATGATCATGCAATAACACCGTGTATCTGATTGGCTACCGGGGTAGTGTGGATGATCCTTGTATTTTACAAACCTAGGACTCCCCTCCCTTTATGTGTTTTTTCCTATTTGTTTCTCAATAAGTTATTTGAATCCTTTTTCACAGAATTCTGCCTTATCTTTTCTCAAATGAGTTTTAAACTTGTGTGCAACCCCCTTTATTTGAGCCCTAATTGCTTATTTGTAAAGTCATAATTGTAACATGGCCGGGAACCACACTAGTGGATCTTGAGGGGTGCCTAACACCTTCCCCTCGAGATAATTTCTAGCCCTTACCCGAGCTCTGGTTTTCAAACTCAAAACCCTTAGTGTCCTAATGCACTTAATCATTAGGTGGAGGCTCTTCAAATCCAAAAACCCAAATCCCAAACGAAAATAGAGTCGTCTTCCCAAAATGTCATAAACCCGATTTCACGAGAAAAAGGGTGCATCGACAGTATGAACCCGTGAGCGTTTGAGGATTCTAGTTTTGTGATTTTTATCAGAATTCAAAACGTTGGCTCGGGGGTCAGGTTTTGCCACTTTTGAGATTTTTTATGTACATTGGTCATTTTCGAGTGGGCTTTGTACCCTTAGAATATTTGGATGTTATAACTCTGTTTTGGATAGATTTGGAGCATCTGAAGGCCGATTCAAAGGGCAAAGGCATCGCGGTCTATAGTTTGGACCGGATAGAGGTAAGTAATAATTGTAAATGCTGTCCTAAGGGTATGAAACCCCGAATTTCACATCATTGTGCTACTTTGAAGTGACACACATGCTAGATGACGAGCTTGGGGTTGTGGACCGTTGGGGATTGTGACTTAGTCCACCCCGTATGACTGTTTAGCCACGTATTTGATTAAAAATTGTTGATATCATTGTGTGTTGGAAATTATTACCTCGTTTTGGGCTGAATGACAACTGTGTTGGACCCTTAGGGTTTTTCTACTACTATTCCTCACTGTTTTGACTTCGTATTTGTTCTCAGTCATGTTGTATTCTACTATTTTCACAACTCAACCATATTTACTCATTTTTGATATTTTGGGACGAGCATCATGTTTTACTGTTGCGCAAGTGGCTTGAGAGATTTTTAATAGAGTGAGGCTGAGGGCCTTTATTGTAAGGATACTATAGGATAGGGCTATGCACCGTAACAATGTTGTATTGAATCATCATTATGAGTCAGAGAACCTGATTTTTATGTCACGGGGTGGATTGTTATGAGGTCGAGTGCATGCATGATTATGCCACACGATGGATTGTTATTGCGCTTGGGCTGTAAGGAGACCCTCCAGGAGTTTGTACACCCCCAGTGAGCGTGGGTACCCTGTATGGGATGTGATATTACCTGAGGTGCAGTTATTATTCATGTGATTGCCCGAGGGGCTAATACGAGTGAATGTGATATAGCCCGAGGCGTTGGTTCTGTTGGAATTTTGCCCGAGGGGCTAATTTATATTTCTATACTTTTCTCCCTATTTTCATCACTCATTTGAACTAGTAAAAGATGTTTTACTAAACTAGGGTGTTTTTACGAGCTTTTACTATTTTATTACATTGTTTTGGTTTGATACTATTTAATTGTAACATTATGTTGTGTTTTACATGTTTTCTTACCTCTCAGCTGTCTTTACTTTTATTACGTATTGAGTTGGCATACTCACATTACTCCCTACACCCTGTGTGCAGATTCAGGAGTCTCGGGTCACGCTAGCGAGTGCGGATCGCTTTCCAGCAGGATTGTTCGAAGTTGACTAGGTAGCTACTCGGTATTCGCAGCCAAGTGCTTCTCTTTCCTATCCTCATTTCACTTTGTACTAGCTTTGCATTAGACTATGTTGTAATTTCACACTCTTAGACGAACTTTAGATGCTCAGGACTGGTGACACCCCGATGTCAGTTTGTTTCTACATTGTTCTATCTACTCTTTATTTTGGGATTTTTGGCTTATTAATGACTTTAAAAGAATTATTATAAATGTTTAGCTGGTTTGAGGGTTTGTGTTGGCTAGCCTAGTTTCACGATAGGCACCATCCTTATCGGGTTCGGTTTAGATCCTCGGGTTCAATTTAGGTTCGTGACAAGTATGTATTAGATCCTAGATTACATAGGTCTCACGAGTCATGAGTAGATTTAGTAGAGTCTCATGGATTGGTATAGAGACGTCTGTATTTTTCCTCGGGAGGCTAGAGAACCTTTAGGAAAACTTCATATTTTTAAATTCTTATCACGCGAATCTATTAATCCGAGTACTGAACTTCTGTTATTCTATTCTCTTATAGATGGTGAGGATACGTGCTACCGGTCAGGATGGACGACCACCAGTACCACTGGTTGGGGCCACTAGAGGTCGAGGGCACGGTCATGGCCATGGTAGGGGTAGGGGTGTATCCCGTACAACAGCTAGGGAAACACTTGCAGATCCACCAGGCACCCCAATTTATGATCAGGTTCCAGTTGTGGATACTCCAACAACACCAACTCAGGCACCAGCTGTGCCTATTGAGATTCCAGGTCTTCAGGAGGCCCTGGACCGAATTCTATTAGTATGCACTTGCCTAGCTCAGGCGGTCTTATTTACTACATCCGCAACTATATCTTAGGCGGGGCCAGACACTCAGACTCCCATCGTTCACATAACTGAGCAAGTCGTGCAGGGATTTCAGACGCTGGGGGCACCTCCAGCCCAGCCAGTTGCAGCTGTTCAGGACTATGTGGCTCCTATTATACAAGAGGACGGGAAACGCATGTTGGAGAGGTTTGGTAGAGTTCAGCCTCCGACTTTCAGTGGTACAATGGGCAAGAATGCCTAGGGTTTTTTGGACAAGTGTCAGAGGATTCTTTATACAACGGGTATTCTGGAGACCAGTAGGGTCGCACTTACTACTTTTCAATTTTCTGGAGTTGCCTTCACTTGGTGGGAGCCTTATTAGATATGTAGGCCTATTGGTGCAACAACGCTTACCTAGCAATAGTTCTCCATTCTCTTTTTTGAGAAGTGTGTGCCACAGTCTCATAGAGAGGAGCTACGTAGGTAGTTCGAGTAGTTGCGTTAGGAAGATATGACTGTGATGTAGTATAAGATAAGGTTCTTGGAGTTTTTTGGTTGTTTCCTATGGAGAGAGAGAGGATTAGGAGGTTCGTTGATGGCCTCACGTATCAGCTTCGGATTCTCACCACCAGGGAGAGGGTTTCTGGTGCTACTTTTGAGGAGGTTGTTCACATTGCTCATGAGATTGTGTCAGGTCGTCTCTAGGAGAGAGATGAGAGAGAGGCCAAGAGGCTTCGGGGATATGGTAGTTATGATGGTGCTTTTTTGAGAGGTTAGTTTTAGCACGGCAGATGCCGTCCATTCAAACATGCCTAGTCAGCTCACCCAAGTTATCACGGAGCTTCATCGTGTTATGGTTCTCACAGTTCTCATTAGGGCCATTCATCACTTAGTGCCCTTTTAGCTTAGAGTTCGTCCCGTGCTCCCTCAGTTTTGGGCTCCTTTATGCCAGGCGTATCTACTAGTCATTCTGGTGCTAGGGGTTCCCTTCAGTCCCCATATCCAGCACTAGGGAGTTGCTACGAGTGTGGAGAGTTGGGTTATATGTGGACGCAGTATCCTCATCGTCTTGGGGGTTCATCTCAACAGATGAGTCAGCCATCGGTTTCAGTGCCAGTTACTTTACTACCACCCACCCAACCATCTAGGGGTAGAAATCAGTTATAGTGAGGTAGAATTTTTGTTATAATTGAAGTCAGTTATGCGATTGAATTGCGGTCGCATAATCAAAATGCGGATCGTATAGTCGTCGCATATTTTCCTTTGAATTTGCGTAGGTAAGTTTTGCGGTGCACTTTGCGATCGCAGAACATGAATGCGGACCATATTCTTGTCGCCGACTGAGTCAGAACATATGGTTTTTATGCAGCACTCTGCGGTCCATTATGCAAAACGCATGTTCATTCTGCGATCGTAAATGTGCACCGCATAGTTGACTCGGGGCTCCAATTTTCTAATTTTTAACCCGACTTTCATATCGATATAACCGGTGTTCTAGCTAACTTTGATCATTCTTCTGAGCATTCATAGAGAGAGGAAGAGGTTTCTTAGAGAGGGAAAGTCTCCCATCAAATTATTTCATAATATTGGGCTAAATCATTGAAGAAGATCAAGTGAAGGCTCCTGAATCTTCATCCCAAGAGGTAAGGCTTCATCACCCCAACTCTTATTTGTTTTACTCTCAGATATAAGGGGGTCACTAGTGAGATTATTCATGGGTATAGCAATGGAATCCTTGCATGCATGTTAAACCTTACATTAGTGGGAGATGGTGAATTAAAGAGGGGTACAAAATGATATAAATTGCACCTCTAGGGTTTGTTAGTATGCTAGAATCAAGCTAGAGTCTCAATCTCATCTCTAATTCTCGATGTAATTTGTAATTCTTACTCAATAGATCAAAGTGCTAAGAGTTTCGGAAATTTATAAAAGAATAAGGAAAGGCTCTGTTAAGGAATGTATGGCTAAAACTCCCTTCTATTAGAAATCGAGCTCTGTTGGTGCTTACAAACGTGTGGTGAGAGTTGAATTGGTTAGTGTATTGACTGCTATTGCGAAATTAATTGATTTACATATATCTATACATATTCATGAAGGATGTGCCTCATTGTGAATAACGTGCCAATCTTGATAATTAGAGAATGATGAAAAGTATAATTATTTGTTGAAATACTTGGGCTAAAAGCCGACACTGAAACAAAGAATTATTCATGCTAGCTATGTGCTCACTAGTTGTGATTGCAACTTGAAATATCCTTGATATACGCGTCTATGATCACAACTTGTAAACTAGTATTGAAAAGGGACAATGATGTGATGATGATGGCCATGAGTGCCCAGAAATTATTATGATATGTATGGAATAAGGATTTGAAGGTGTTGACAAATGAGAATCGAGTAATTCCTCCATGAGGTGACCTAGCCGATCGGGTCGTGATCGGACACCATGCCGCACACATGGTGGAAATGTGCTGATATTGAATCCCGTATAAGGGAAATGAAATATTGATTGACAGTAATGCCTCTAATGAGGTGACCTAGCCGGTCGGGTCGTGACCGGACTCCGCTCGAGATGGCGGTGGTGAAGAGAACAGTGGTGAACATGTGACAGAATTGCCTTAATCGGTGTTGTAGAAATTGTATGAAGAATTATATGAATTGTTTCTTTGATTTGTCGTATTAATTGCTTGTATCTATTTGATAGTTCTTTATAGTAAAATGGTGTTTAGGTATACATACCAGTACAATTCAAATGTACTGACGCCCCTTTTGCCGAGGGCGCTACATTCGTATTATGATTGTAGGTGGATCTATAGCAGGCACTCCAGTCCACCGGCTGTAGCACCTCCTCTGATTTCCATCAGCTGTATTGGTGAGCCCCTTCCCCTCGGGGCCCTGTGTGTCTTATGCCGTTGTTCTTCCCAGAGTCTTATTTTTTTCTGTAATTGTATAAGCTATAGCCGGAGCCTTGTTGCCGGCATTTCTGTATTATTCTTCGATTACATTTAGAGGCTCCATAGATAGATTGTGGGTAGCATCGTGTATTTAAAACTAAAATAGAAATATTGATGTATATAAGTTTATAACTTGTAATACCCTCAAAATGGCGAAATGATGTTGCTAATGAAATTGAAATAGAAATCATTAAGTATATGTTGATATAATTTGATTAACGAAGTCCCCCCTTATTTAAATATCAGTTGGGTTGGGTAGTATGCATGAAACCTGCCAGTCTTGCTCAGTCGGTTTTACTTAGTTGAGCGCCGGTCGCGCTCCTCAAATTTTGGGGCATGACACTAGGGGTCGCCCTAGAGAGAGAGTTCGATCAAGTGGTGGTTAGGCCCATTTCTATGCACTCCCATTTAGACCTGATGCTATTACTTCAGATGCTGTGATTACAGGTATTGTCTCAGTCTACTACAAAGATGCCTCTATGCTATTTGATCCTGGTTCCACTTTTTCATATATGTCATCATATTTTGCTCGTTATTTGGATACGCCTCGTGAGTCTCTACTTTTTTCTATTCATGTATCTACTCTGGTGGGTAGTACTATTATTGTGGTCTGTGTGTACCGATCATGTGTGCTGACATTTAGGGGTTTAGAGACTTGAGTGGACCTGTTACTACTTTGTATGGTGGACTTTGATGTGATATTAGGCATGGATTGGCTATCTCTATGTCGCGCTATATTAGACTATCATGATAAGAATGTGATGTTGGCTATGCCGGGTGTGCCACGGATTGAGTAGAGAGATTCGATTGATTTTGTCCCTAGTAGGGTGATTTTGTTATTGAAGGCCCAGTGGATGGTTGGGAAAGGTTATCTTTCATACTTAGCCTTTTTGATGGATGTCGATGCAGAGACTCCCAATATTGATTTTGTTCCTATTGTCAGGGATTTTCCTTATGTGTTTCTTGCGGACCTAATAGGCACATCATCGCATAAGGATATTGATTTTTGTATTGATCTGGTGCTGGGAACTCAACCCATTTCTATTCCATCGTATCGTATTCCACCAGCGGAGTTGAAGGAGCAACTTCAGTAACTACTTGATAAGGGGTTCATTCGTCCTAGTGTGTCACCTTGGGGTCCACTTATTCTATTTATGAAGAAGAAGGATGGCACGATGAGGATGTGCATTGATTATAGGTAGTTGAACAAAGTAACAATCAAGAAAAAAGTATCCATTGCCTCGTATGGATGATTTTTTTGACCAGCTTTAGGGAGCCAAAATGTTCTCCAAGATCGATCTTCGTTCAGGGTATCACCAATTAAAGATTAGAGACTCGGATATTCTTAAGACAGCTTTCAGGACTCGTTATGGCCATTATGATTTCTTTGTAATGCCTTTTGGGCAGACTAACACCCCAGCAGCGTTCATGCATCTGATGAATGGCATGTCCTGATCGTATCTCTACTCCTTTGTGATTTTTGTCATTGATGATATTCTGGTATACTCGCATAGTCAGGAAGAGCACGTAGAGCATTTGAGAGTGGTGTTACAGAGGTTGAGGGAGGAGAAACTTTATGCAAAGTTCTCCAATTGTGAGTTTTGGCCCAGTTCATTGGCATTATTAGGGCACCTAGTGCTCAATAAGGGTATTCAGGTTGACCCAAAGAAGATAGAGGCAGTTTAGAGTTGGCCCAGACCATCCTCAGCCACAGAGGTTCGCATATTTCTTTGTTTGGCAGGTTATTACCGTCGGTTTGTTTAGGTATTTCCATCTATAACATCGCCTTTGACCAAGTTTACTCAAAAGGGTGCTCCTTTCGCCTGGTCGGATGAGTGTGAGGAGAGCTTTCGAAAGCTCAAGACTGCTTTGACCACAAATACAATGTTTGTTTTTCCATCAGCTTTAGGTTCATATAATGTGTATTGTAATGCTTCAAGAATTGGTATTAGGTGTGTGTTGATGCAGGAGTATAGAGTTATTGTTTATGCTTCTCGTTAGTTGAAGCCATATGAGAAGAACTACCATGTTCATGATTTCAAGTTGCTGCCATTGTTCACGCGTTGAAGTTTATAGGTATTACTTGTATGGTGTGTCTTGTGAGGTGTTTACTGAGCATCATAACCTCCGACACATTTTCAAGAAGAAGGATTTCAATTTGAGGTAGCGGAGATGGTTAGAGATGCTAAAGGACTATGATATTACTATTTTGTACCATCCAGGGAAGGCCAATATGGTGGCCGATGCTTTGGGAGAGGCCTCTTGCAGTTGATGTTCAGGCCTTGGCCAATCAGTTTGTGAGTTTAGATATTTCGGAGCCCGGTCGGGTACTGGCTTGTGTGGTTTCCCGGTCTTCCTTATTTGATCGCATCAGAGAGCGCAAGTATGATGATCCTCATTTGCTCGTCCATAAGGATAGAGTTCAACACGACGATACTAGATATGTGATGATTGGTATTGATGGGATATGGAGGATGCATGTTCGGATATGTGTGCCTAATATAGATGGACTTCAGGAGTTGATTCTAGAGCAAGCTCATAGCTCGTTGTATTCGATTCATTTGGGTGCGGCGAAGATGTATCAGGATCTGAGACATCATTATTGGTAGAGGAGAATGAAGAAGGACATTGTGGAATTTGTAGCTCGGTGTATCAAGCTTCAGTAGGTGAAATATGAGCATCAGATACTGGGTGGCTTGCTTCAGTAGATGGATATTCCAGAGCGGAAGTGGGAGCGGATCACTATGGATTTTGTAGTTGGACTTCCACAGAATTTAAAGAAGTTCGATGCTATTTGGGTAATTGTGGATCGGATGACCAAGTCCATGAACTTCATTCCTCTATGTACTACCTATTCTTCAAAGTGGTTTCTAGAGATATATATCCGAGAGATTGTTCATTTGCATGTTTTCCCAGATTCAATCATTTCGGATAGAGGTACTCATTTTACTTCACAGTTTTGGAGATTTATACAGTGAGAGTTGGGTACTCAGGTTAAGTTGAGCATCGCTTTTCACCCTCAGACGGACAGGTAGTCTGAGCATACTATTCAGATATTAGAAGACATGTTGCGCGCATGTGTCATTGATTTTGGGGGGTTATGGGATCAGTTTCTACTACTAGTAGAGTTTGCTTATAACAACAGTTACCATTAGAGTATTCAGATGGCTCCATATGAGGCTTTGTATGGGAGGCGGTGTAGATCTCTAGTTGGTTTGTTTGAGCCGGGAGAGGCTAGGCTATTGGGTACAAACTTAGTGCAAGATGCCTTAGACAAGATGAATGTGATTCAGGAGAGGCTTCGTACAGCGCAGTCGAGACAAAAGAGTTATGCTGACAGGAAGGTTCGGGATGTGTCCTACATGGCTGGAGAGAAGGTTTCACCCATGAAGGGTGTTATGAGATTTGGGAAGAAGGGTAAATTGAGTCCTCGATTCATTGGGCCTTTTTCAGGTGCTTCAAAGGATTAGGGAGGTGGCTTATGAGCTTGCTTTTCCACCAAGCTTCTCGAGTGTGCATGCGTTATTTCATGTTCCTATGTTCCGGAAGTATATTGGCGATTCGTATGGTACGCGGTAAAGTCAGATGACTTGATTTTCTGCTATCAATATATTTTAAAATCCTTCCTCGGGACCCCGAGGGTGGAAGGCCTCGGCCAAGTTCTCGGTCTCGGGGCTCGTTGAATCGAAGGAGGCAGGGTCCGAGGTCAGAATAAAAGAAGAAGTATCCTAGGTGCATGGCTACACCTGACATGTTCAGCCTATTTGGAGCCTACTGAGAGGACTCGCGTCAAGCTATCCCATCTATGTATTCTAGCAATTAATATACATGCATATTACAGAGTCCCCTCCCCTATAAAAATGAGACTCGCGCTTCCTTGTAAACCACGAATGTTGCTCCACTTCTCCAGTAAGAAATAATATCTCTCTCTCTCTCCCTGTCTCTCTCTCTCTTCTAAGTTATTTGTGTTCTTCGACCCCGAGGTCGGCTTACCATTTTATTGTTCTTCATTTGTTCTTCATCATTTAGCTCAAGATTGACGGTATAAAGCCTTGTATACATATACTTATCTGTTATCCTCTTTCCGACTACCTTCGATAAGGTTATCTTCGATAGGCCCGAGGCAGGCTCAGTGCCTGGCCCCGAGGAACCTACTGTCTTGTTCTAAGCTCGGGAACGTCCCCTACTGGTTCGGTTATCGTTTTGGCTAGCTCGATCTTTACTGTTTTAGTCCATGTTTGGTACTAATCACCCTTCCAAACTAGCTCGGGAATAGATCACGTATTTTTAGAATCCCATTGATAAATTTAATTGTTGTTACCATTTTCACGGTAAATAGTTTGGCACCCACTGTGGGGATAAAAATAATAGTGATTATTTTCTTGCTACTTTCGTCACATAAATGAACAATATCTTTCACACTTTTTCTTCCCAAGATCTCTGCTTTCAGGACTGGACATGCTGCTTAATCGATGAAATGAGAAGCAGAGATCTCAAGATCAACAGGGGAACGAAACCAAATAACCCGGAGTCCGAGGCACCCCCTGGCTTAGTCCGACTGCAAAAAAGGACCCCCAATATGATATCCACATGATTATGAGGGGGATGACGATCTCCAGTGCCCTGTATCCAAGCGGATAAAAATATCCACTATAGATGGATCGACCTGGCATCTCTTACCCGAAGAAACCCTCATGTTCACCAAGGAGGACCTCGAGGCCATGGGAGAACCACAACATAATGACGCACAAGTGATCTCATTTCTCTTCAACAACACAGGGATAAATCGCGTGCTCGTAGACCCGGGCAGCTCAACCAACATAATCAGATCTAGAGTGGTAGAACAACTGGGATTGATCAGTCAAATTAACATTATTCCTCAAACCCTCCACGGTTTCAACATGATCGGGGAAGAAACGAAAGGTGAAATCACCCTCCCAATCAACAAATCTAGCACGACCCAGAGCACTAAATTTTAGGTCATAGACGCGACATGAGGTACAACTCTTTGCTTGGTGCCCTAGATACATGATATGAGGGAAGTTCCCTCTACCTTACACCAAGTGGTTAGATTCCCCACAAGAAATGGCATTACAACAATAAATGTAGAAAATCGGATGTTAAGAGAAATGTTTGCGGTTCACCGTAAGCCGCCAACCCCCGCACACTCGGCCTCAAACGAGGAAAAGAGCATGCAAATTATCAGAGATGACGAGGAAGATCTTTTTGCTACCCGAACCTTCATTGGCCCCGAAGAATTGGATGCGACCGAATCAAAGATTGAAGAATTGGAGCAGACAATTCTGATCGATAACCTCCCGGACCGCAAGGTGTACCTGGGCACGAGGTTGACCCCCGAACTTAGGAAATGGTTTATTCCGTTCCTTAGTAACAATATCAACTATTTTTCCTAGTCCCACCTTGATATGACAGGTATACCGCCAGAAATAACCTCTCACCAACTAAGTTTCAACCCTAATTTCAAACCCGTGAAGCAGAAAATTTGGCCGCGGTCCGAGGTAAAACATGCCTTCATCAAAGAAAAGGTAACGAAACTCTTAAAAATTAGGTCCATCAAGGAGGGAAAGTATCCCGAATGGCAAGCTAACATAGTAGTAGTGCCAAACAAAGGTAATAAGCTAAGAATGTGCGTAGATTATAAGGATTTAAACAAAGCATGCCTCAAAGATTCTTTCACGCTGCAAAACATTGATCGTCTGATGGATGCCATGGCCAGCCATGAGACCCTCACCTTCCTTGGTGCTTTCTTGGGGTATAATCATATTCAGATGAACCCCGATGACAGGGAAAAGACTTCATTCATCACAAAGTATGCCATATATTGCTATAATATGATGCCCTTCAGACTAAAAAATGCAGGAGCAACGTACCAACGCCTAGTTAATAAGATGTTCGAACACCAAATAGGAAAATCGATGGAAGTATATATTGATGATATACTAGTAAAATCCCTGTGCGTAGACGATCAATTGACCCATATACAGGAAACTTTTGACATCCTCAAAAGCTAAAATATGAAGCTCAACCCCTAAAAGTGCACCTTCAGAGTAGGCTTGGGAAAATTTCTGGGCTTCATGGTCTCAAATAGGGGGATCGAGATCAACCTCGAGAAAATAAAGGCCATCAAAGAAATCACACTGGTAAATAACGTAAAAGCTATCCAACGACCGACTAGGCGGATCACGGCCCTGGGTAGATTCATATTAAGGTCATCGAATAAAAGCCATAATTTCTTTACCCTACTCAAAATAAAGAGCAACTTCGAATGGACCCCGGAATGCCAAGACACCCTGGAAGAGCAGAAATGGTACATGTCAAGCCCACCCTTGCTACACACACCCAAAGAAGATGAAACATTGTATCAGCACTTGGCTGTATCCAAAATAGTAGTGAGCGGTGTATTAGTCCGATAATATCAAGGTACATAATTTCCTGTATATTATGTAAGTTGAACCTTGGGGGACGCCAAAACCCAGTATACCCATCTAGAAAAATTGGCACTCGCACTAATAAGCGCTTCGCGCAAGCTAAAGCATTACTTTCAGTGCCATCGCATCTGTGTCCTATCAACCTATCCCCTCCGGAGCATACTGCACAAACCTAAGCTGTCACGCCGATTGGCCAAATGGTCCATCGAGCTCGGAGGATTTGATATTGAATATTAACCTTGAACGGCCATCAAATCCCAAATCCTAGCAGATTTCATGGCCAATTTTTTGCCATCCCTCATTCCCGAGGTAGAGAAGGAACTTTTATTAAAGTCAGGAACATTTTCTGGGGTGTGGACCTTGTTCACAGACAGTGCCACAAATGTCAGAGGATCGGGTCTCGGTATAGTCCTAAAATCGCTTATCGGCGATGTAAGCCAACAATCCATAAAAATTGCGAAGCTAACTAACAACGTAGCCGAGTATGAGGCTATGATTGCAGGTCTAGAGATAGCCAAAGGGCCTGGGGGCCGAGTCCATCGAGGCAAAATGGGGTTCGCTCCTTGTAGTAAGTCAAGTAAACAGACGTTATGAAGCTTGGTAAGATAGAATGCAGAGGTATCTAGATAAAACAGTGAGGCCATGTGCTCCAAAAACAAAATAGCGAGGCTGACGCCCTAGCAAACCTAGGATCGTCCGCCGAGGTGGAAAACTTGCTCCTCGGGGCTATGGTCCAACTAATCAAGTCCACGGTCGAGGAGGGTCACGTGGAAATCAACTCTACCAGCCTGACATGGGATTGGAGGAATAAATACATCACCTATCTGAAGGATGAGAGGCTACGCGCCGACCCAAAAGAATCAAGAGCCCTACGAACCAGAGCAACCCAGTTCTCACTCAACAAAAATGGGGCCATGTATAGGAGAACATTTGACGGACCCCTAGCAGTATGTCTTGGACCGGGAGACCTGGATTACGTGCTTCGAGAGATCTATAGGGCACCTGCGTAAACTGCTCCGGGCCAGATTCCATAGTCAGAAAGGTAATCCGAGCAGGTTACTATTGGGATAACATGGAAAGGGACACCTAGGAGTTCGTCCAAAAATGCAACAAGTGTCAATGATTTTCCATGGAACAATTACATTCCGTCCTATCACCATGGCAATTCATGAAATGGGGCATGGATATCGTTGGCCCTTTGCCAACGACACCAGGTACAACTATGTTCATTCTGTTTATGACTGATTACTTTTCAAAATGGGTTGAAGCTCATACCTTCAAAAATATAAGAGAGAAGGAAGTCATCAGCTTTATATGGGAGCACGTCATATGCCCGTTTCGGATCCCCTCCGAAATAATGTGCGACAACGAGAGACAATTCATAGGGAGCAAGGTAACTTAGTTCTTGGAGGACAACAAAATCAAAAGGACCCTTTCAATGGCGTATCATCCGTGCGCAAACGGATAGGCCGAATCTACAAATAAAACTATCATCCAAAACCTGAAGAAGAAATTAGAAAGATCTAAGGAAAAGTGGCGAGAGACTCTACCGGAGATATTATGGGCATATCAAACGACTTCAAAATGAAATACGGGTGAAACGCCTTTCTCTCTAGTGTACGACACTTAAGTATTAATACATTTAGAGGTCAGAGAGCCAAGCATTAGATTCTAACACGCCGACAAGGAGACAAACCACGAGGCCATGACAACAACCCTCGAGCTACTCGAAGAAAGGCGGGAGACCTTGCTGGTTCAGATGGCTGCACAGAAGAAGAAAATCAAAAGATATTACAATTGGAGAATGAACTTCAGATATTTCAGCATCAAGGACTTGTTCCTAAGGAAGGTTATAAGTCCTGAAATCCCAACGAAGGAAAACTTGGCCAGAATTGGGAAGGGCCGTATTGCGTCCTCATAATCATTGGCAAAGACTCGTATAAGCTTGGCACCATGGAGGGTGAGCATCACCCGAGCAACTGGAATGTTGCTCAAACTATATTACTGTTAGGGACTCCAATCATGAAATGCCTGTGGGAACCCACGATCGAACATCGCCATTTCTTCCACGAAAACATACTCTCACCCCGGAACGAATTTGCTCTGAAAAGAGGTTTTTGGGCAAGAACAGCATACCAGGCCAAACAATTTTAAGCAATCGAGCCCATGAGGGTCGAGCTCATGGCAACAAAACTATATGTACTTGTGGCCTATATATACGTCGAGCAATAAAGAATATATTTTTCGGCATTCTCATCATGGCCTACCTATGCTCCAAAGTAATAAAAGGTAGTTTCTTGGCATTTCATGTTTCAAGAAAGATTATCTCAGCATATTCATAGAAAAATACTTCTCCATCAAAGGAGTCTGATACACTTGGAGACTCAAAATAAGAAAATTGACAACTCATATGACCCCTAGGTAGAATTTCAGGCTCACCAAGCCACCAAAAAACAACTCTGGGCTTACCAAGCCCCCAAAAATAGCTCCGAGCTTGTGAAAAGCTATCTTCAAGAAAACTTGACGACTTAGAGACTGTCGGAAATCACCACGCACTGTAAAATCTTAAATTGTAAGAACCTAATGGGAAGCCTCGGCAAAACAAGATCTATTCTCCATAAACTGTAAGACTTCAATAGGTGTGGCAAACTGTAAGACTTCAATAAGCATGGCAAACTGTAAGACCTCAATAAGAATGGCAAACTGTAAGACCTCAACAGGCATGAAAAATTCAACAGTTTTAGGCTACACGTCGCATTTCTAAGAATCCCTAAAGGGCATACCCTCGATGTGGACACCTAAAACTTCTTCTCAGGATAAAAAATGGCCCTAGCCAAATGCACATGACTATGGTCGGAACGACAGCTACAACCCAAAAAACATGACTCGAGGACGCCCGACTATTGCTAAAAAATCCTCCGAATCTACTTCAAAAAAACCAGTTACACACGGGCTTCCCTAAATAGGAAAAAAATGAGTCCCAGCCACGTCGGCTCTAAAATCACAATAAGATCGATCTATTCGACCTACAAGCTATGAAACTTCCGAGGTGCTTGGAAACATCACCGACTAGGACTTAAAATTGAGGTTCTTTTAGAACCGATGATGGGTCAGGAAAAATAATCAATAAGAACTTAATGAGAGGAAACAAAGCCTTCACCAGCTAAAAAAATTGACAACTTAGTTAGTAACCCGATTCGGAGACCGTATCCAAAATAGTTAATCCAAGCAAAGCCTACAGGCCACATATCAAAAGATCTCAATGACCAAGCAACAAAAAGGCCACTATCACTAGCCAAAAGCTTAAATAAGGTTTAAGGGTCGATTACAGCTTGAGTCACAATGCGACTCGAATATTGGACCCAAAAATCGTAACACTCCTAGGAGTGTGACATCGATGCCATTGTCTCCAACTGGAACCTCCGGAAGGATCATAGGGTCGATTATAGCCTAAGTCGCAACACGACTCAGAGACTAGACCTAAAAAATTGCCAAATGCCCAAGGACGGGAAATGAAAGAAACTATCACCAACCAGAACCCCCGAAAGGATCAAAGGCCAATTACAACACGAATCGTGATACGATTCGAAGACTATACCCAAGGATTATAGCACGCCCAGAGGCACGATACAAAGACTGTTATCTCTAACTAAAACAAGAAGAGCTGCAAGATACATTAAGCCCGAGTCGGGTTCCGACTCGGAAACTAGCTCCAAGAAAATTGCAAAACACCTGAAAGCGCAGCAAAAATACCATCGTTGATGATCGGGGGAACATGGAGGCCTAGAGTCGATTACATTTTGAGAAGCAATACGACTATGGATTTAGATCACAAAATAAATGAGAAAAAAGCCAGAGTACGAAGGCGTGAAAGCCTTCAGCAACTCTCAGTAGGGATCACATCAACCAGCACGAAATGGTCTGCAAAGGTACACTACAGATTCAAAGCACTTGCCGACAAAGGAAATAGATTCACAAGATTGTTATCTTTCTACATACACCAAAATGACAACTCCATATACAGGCAAGAAAAACAACGGAAAAAACAACATAGACTAAGCCTACAGATCCCCGAGTGGCCCATTATCAATGGCGTCCAGTCTATCCAAAGATCTACCCTCACTACTAACACTGCTTGAGTCGCCTTCCAATATGCCCTCAGTGGTTAATCTTTTAGGGTAAGGCCAAACATGACCCGCAGCTCGAGGTAGAGCTGGGCTTACCACTCCGAAGGCCTTTTCATGCAGAAATATTCAGAGGTAGCTTCTCCCCTATATAAAGATACTAGCGCCTCAGCCTCAACTCTGATCCGAAGTAATGCGTCTACCAGCCCAAAATGGAGATCTTTGTGCTTGACACTATCCTCCTTCACGTCTAGAAGCTGGCGCTCAACCGATGAAACCCTCCTAGCAATGTTGTCTCTCTCTGAAGTCACCTCATTCACGTGGTGGCTGAGCTCGAGGATCTTAGCATCCCTGGCCCAGAGCTCCCCTTTTAGTGAAAGTGTCTCCCTCTCAAATTGCATAAGTCAAATCCCAAAGAGTTAAAAGCAATAGACTCCCACAGAGGTCTAATAAAGTAGCAAGGACAAAGAATGAACAACTTGTTCTGTTAAACTGAATTTCTCATGCTCACGACGACTCACCTCACACTGATACTGAGCGATAGTTTGGCTATAAAGCATTTTGGCTTGAAATAGCCTAAAAAATTTAAGGAATCAAAGATCGGAATGGACCAAAACAACAAAACAATAAAGGAATTTACTTGTGCATAAAGCTTGCCCATATCGCCAAAAATCGAGGGAGCATTGACCCCGGAGATAGCCTCGAGGATGATCTCCAAGCCCACAAGTACGTCTTCAACTTCGACCAATGTGGCCGCCTCGGGAGCCTCCTTACAAGGTTCATCTCACGCTCCAGGAGATTGAGGTGATCCCCCCCTCTGGGGAATCAACGATAACTAATGAACCAACAGGGTCTCTTTGAATGCGCGGCCCCCATCCATCATGGGTCCCTGATCAAAGTCACTTCAAAGCGCCTGCTGAAGATGTCCCGGCTCGCAAAAGACTCTGGCCAGCTGCCGGGTCGAAATAAATACTTGATACTCTATCTGTTGTTGCATCACTATGATAACGGGCTGTAACAGCATCAGATTCCTGCCTGCATACCTCCATTTCCTCAACCCGAGGAACAATCGATCATAGATAACCTTTGGAGGGTGTCAAAGGATTGTTTTCTCCCACACCTTCAGCATGGGGATTTCTTGTTGCAACTAAATCTAGAATTGATAAGTCGACCTTGGTTCCTTGACTTTGGCCTTTTTTGTCTTTGGAAGGTCGATCCGAGCATCCCTCTGCCTTTTCTTCTCCTCATCAATCATTCGGATATCTCGTCCGGCGTGCGATGCTTCCTTTATCAGTAAAACCCCTCCCAAACCTACATAAGCCAAAGGGCTAGAAGCGTGAAAAGGGAAGAGCCATTAGTAGACAATTGCAATAGGATGTGCAGGTACATTAATAACTCGAGACTCACCATGATTACTTTCCTCCCACCGGGCTCAGGACAGATCCCACCATGTGTTTTGGTTTATGCGCAAGCCAAGTATAAGCGACTGACCCAATCCTGCAGATCTGACAAAGCCCCAGGATAGACTGCCTTGGCTAAAAGGACAAAAAATAAACAACAAGTTTATAAGAACAGGAAGAAACTATCAAAGAGAAGCAGAAACTCCATATCCACTTACGTGCAGTATTCCACTTTTCAAGAAATGACATTCCTTTCGACGAGATCATATTGGACGTCCTCACTGAGACAAATTGACTCAACCACCTGTCATCCTTGAACTCCTTAGTATAGGTGAAAAGAGATCTCGAGGCTCAATGACGGAGCCTGATTAAACCTCTACAAAGGAGGCGAGGGCTGTAAATCCGGATCTTATTATTCAAAGTGAATGGCATGCCCTCTATCTTTCCCGAATAATGCCTGATCAAATAAACCACGCGCCAGAACGAAGGATGAATCTGACCCAAGGTTACCTGATGACTTTAACATAAATCGAGATCACAGGATCTATCGGAGGTGAAGACTGTCCCACCAGTCCTAAAGTAAATGGGTAGGTATAAACGCTCAGAAAACTAGCCCTATAAGTTGTGATATCCCGAGCAGGTATCTCTACGATCACATCATCCCCCCAGCCATAATCGACTTTCACTCTCCTAATATCCATTGTGGACCTGATGAAGCGAGTTACTGGTTCGCGACACCTCAATTTAGAAGAAGTTCTTTCGACCCTGAAGTCCAAGGTCATTGTGATAGATCCCGTGACACACTCCTCGACTCGGGGAGGGGCCGCCACTTCACCTTGGGAGAAGAACAAAGATGATGATCCCGCTATATCATGAGAAGCTACTGTAGAAATGTTCGCCATCCTTGAAAAAGCCCAGAAAAGGAAGAAAGAAAGGGAATTCATGCTCCTAGGAATAGAACAAGGCGAAGCAGAAAGTTGGGTTTTAAAAAAAAGTTCCAAATGGATTCTGGTGGGAAGAAGCGAGCTTTTATAAAGGTATCGCGGGTACAATAAAGAGAGCCAACCACCACAATCAACATTGAAGTCTGCAGCAGTGACGCCCAAGGCATATTTTTGCAGTCCGTAACCACCCTCAGGGATGCCCAGGGAAGCAAGGATTTGAAATCGTTTCTCATCGCTTCTCGTTGCCTTCTGCTCTAAGAAACGCGGAGACTATTTATATGCAGTAAAGTCAGATGACTTGATTTTCTCCTATAAATATATTTTAGAAGCCTTCCTTGGGACCCCTAGAGTTGAAGGCCTCGGTCAAGTTCTCGGTCTTGGGGCTCGTTGGAGTCTGAATTTAAGGAGGCAGGGTCCAAGGTCAGAATAGAAGAAGAAGTTTCCTAGGTGCATGGATACACCTGACAGGTTCAACCTATCTGGAGACTACTAAGAGGACTCGCGTTAAGCCATCCCATCTTTGTATTCTTGCAATTAATATACATGCATTTTACAGAGCCCCCTCCCCTATAAAAAGGGGACTCGCGCTTCCTTGTAAACCACAGATGTTGCTCCACTTCTCCAATAAGAAATAATCTCTCTCTCTCTCTCTCTCTCTCTCTCTCTTCTAAGATATATGTGTTCTTTGACACTGAGGTCACCTTAGCATTTTATTGTTCTTTATTTTATCTTCATCATTTAGCTTAAGATTGACCGTATAAAGCCTTGTATACATATACTGATTTGTTATCCCCTTCCCGACTACCTTCGATAAGGTTATCTTTGATAGGCCCATGGTAGGCTCGAAGCCTGGCCCTGAGGTACCTACTGACTTGTTCTAAGATCGGGAATGTCCCCTACTAGTTTGGTTATTATTTTGGATAGCTAGATATTTACTGTTTTACTCCATGTTTAGTACTAATCACCCTTCCAAACTAGCTCGGGAATAGATCATGTATTTTTCGAATCCCATTTATAAATTTATTGTTATCATTTTCACGGTAAACACGTCTCATATTTTGGACTTTAGCACAATTAAGTTAGATAATGATTTGACTTATGGCATGGAGCTAGTAGCTATTTGGAGCGTCAGGTTCGAAAGTTGAGATTGAAGGATATAGCTTCAGTGAAAGTGCGGTGGAGAGGTCATCCCTTGGAGGAGGCTACCTAAGAGACCAAGCGGTAGATTCGAAGAAGATATCCTCAACTATTTGATACTTTAGTTATGATTCTTGGCTCATTTGAGGATGAACGATTGTTTGGGGGGGATGTAACGACCCGACAAATCATTTTATGAGTTACTGCTCCATTTTTCCCATTTCTACTTATTATTTTCTTGTTCTACTATATTATGTGTTATCGGGTTAGTTGGTTCGGGTTCAGAGAGGTTTTGGTAATGTTTGAGACACTTTAGTCTCTTTTGAGTAAGCTTAAATTGGAAAAATTATCTGGATGTTGACTTATGTGAAAAAAGAGCTCAAATGTGAATTTCAAAGGTTTGGATTGCTTCTTGAGGTGATATGGGACTTAGGAGAGTGATCAAATGTGTTTTGGAGGTTCAGAGTAGATTTAGGCTTTAATTAGCAAAATTGGAATTTTGGCGTTTTCCTATTGATATGTAAATTTTTAATATAGAGGTCGGGATGGAATTGCGGAAGTTGGAATAGGTACGTTTTGTCATTTTTGACATGTGTGCAAAATCTTAGGTCATTCGGACGAGGTTTGATAGACTTTTTTATCGAAAGCAGAATTTGGGAGTTTTTGGAATTCTTAGTCTTGAATCCGATGTCAATTTTGTGTTTTGATGTTGTTCTGAGCGTTCCGAAGGTTGGAAAAAGATTAAATGAGGTTATATGATATTTTTCATGTTTGGTTCATGTCCCGAGAGCCTCAGGTGAGTTTAGGGCGGTTGAACGGATCATTTCATTTTGGAAAACGTTGCAGAAAAACTGTTGTTGGTGTTTCAGGCTTTTGGCCTTTGGATTCGTGAAGGATGTCCCGCGTTCCCAAAGGGTTAGGATATGAGGCAATAGAGTTGGCCTACGTATTCATGAAGGTGTTCTTGCATTTACGAAGGGCTGATGTATTTGGTCATCGAGTTTGCAAGGTTCATTCCGCATTGGTGTAGAGGAAAGGTGAGCAGCTGGGGTCGTGGAGAATTGTTCTTCGCGTTCACGAGCTGGTAGTCACGTTCAAGATGCTTTGATGAGCTAAAGCTTCATGTTCGCGTTAGGGGTGTTGCATTCGAGATGAAGGAATTAGTGGCCAATGTAAGTTTGTGTTTCGCGAATGCGAGACGTTGACCGCCTTCACGAAGAAGGATCGTGAATAGCTGGGCAGAATATTTAAAAGACCATTTCAACGATTTTGGGTCTATGTTCCACCATTGTTGATCGATTTTGGAGCTTTTTGAGGAGGATTGAAGAGGGAATCAAGGGGAAACACTTTGAGGTAAGATTTATCGACTTAATACTCGATCCTAATGTGATTTTTACCTAATTGAACATGGAATTTGTTGAATCTAAAGCCTAAAATTGGAAGTTAGGGCTTGGGAATTGGAGACTTAAATCTAGGGATATGAGGGGTCATTTGTAGTCGGATTTTGGTGTTCTTGGTATGTATGAACTCGTGAGAGTGTGAGGATTCTAGTTTTGTGTTTTTTTTGGGAATCCAAGATGGGGGGACCAGGGGTTGGGTTTCGCCAATTTTGGGATTTTTCATGTGAATTGGTTATTTTTGAGTTGGCTTTTTTACCTTAGCATATTTTGATAGTATAACTTTTTTTCGATGGATTTGGAGCATCCGGAGGCCGAGTCGAGGGGCAATGGCATTGCGGGCTAGAGTTTGGACCAGATAGAGGTAAATAATGATTGTAAATACTGTCCTAAGGGTATGAAACCCCCATTTTTCAAATCATTGTGCTAGTTTGAGGCGCTAGACATGCTAGATGACGAGCGTGAGGTCGTGTACCATTGGGGATTGTGACTTAGTCCGTCTTACATGATGGTTGAGTCATGTATTTTATTAAAACTTATTAATATCATTGTGTGTTTTTAAATTATTACCATGTTTTAGGCTGAATGCCATATTTGGGCCTCGTGCCAACTGTTTTGGACCCTTAGAGGGTTTTTACTACTATTCCTCACTATTTTGACTTCGTATTTTTACTCAGTCATGTTGCATTCTAATATTTTCACAACTTAGCCATATTTACTATTTTTTTTTATTTTAAATCATATTTGGGCTGAGCATCATATTTTACTATTGCCCGAGTGGCTCAAGAGATTTCTGACTGAGTGAGGCCAATGGCCAATGTTGTGAGGATACTATGGAATCAAGCTGCGTGCTACAGCAGTGCTGTATTGATTCATGATTATAAGGCCAGTGATCTGATTTGTTATGCCACGAGGTGGCTTGTTATGAGGCTGGGTGGCTGTTTGATTATTCCATGAGATGGTTTGGTATTGCGCTTGGGGTTCAAGGAGCCCCTCCAGGCGTTTGTACGCCCTCAGTGAGCACGAGTACCTAGCGTGAGATGTGATATTGTGAGAGGGGCAGTTGTTGTTCATGTTATTGCCCGGGGTGCTGATACGAGTGATTGTAAGATAGCCCGAGGGGCTGGTTCTGTTGGTATTTTGCCTGAGGGGTTGACTTATATTTCTATCCTTTTCTCCCTATTTTAATCACTCGTTTGATCTACTGAAAGATGTTTTAAATTTGTTTTACTAAACTAAGGTGTTTTCATGAGCTTTTTCTAGTTTATTGCATAGTTTTGGTTTTATACTATTTTGTTATAGCATTATGCTATGTTTTACGTGTTTTCTTACCTATCAGCTGCCTTTACTTTTATTACTTACTGAGTTGGCATACTCATATTACTCCATGCACCCTGTGTGTAGATTCAGGAGTCTCGGGTCATGCTAGCGAGTGCTGATTACTTTCTAGCAGGCTTGTTCAGAGTTTACTAGATAGCCGCTTGGCGTTCGCAGCCCAGTGCTTCTTCTTCCTGTCCTCATTTCAATTTGTACAAGCTTTGTATTAGAGTATTTTTTTAATTTCATGCTCTTAGACGGATTTTAGATGCTCGTGACTAGTGACACCCCGATGTCGGGCTGTGTTTATTTTTGCATTATTCTATTCTACTCTTAATTTTGGGATTATTAGCTTTTAATTACTTTAAAAGATTTATTATAACAATTTAGCTGGTTTGGGGGTTTGTTTCAGCTATCCTAGTTTTATGATAGGCGCTATCACGACCGAGTCCGATTTCAGATCACGACACTAGTCGGGTCTTATTCACTACTTTTTTGTTTTCTAGGTCTGCCTTTACTTTGTGGGAGGCATAAGATAGGCGTGGGCTTGTTGGTTCACCGCCCCTTAACTAGCATCAATTCTCCATTCTCTTCCTAGAGAAGTATGTACCACATTCCCACAGAAAGGAGATGCGCAGGCAGTTCGAGCAGCTGCATCAGGGGGATATGACAGTGTCGCAGCATGAGATGAGATTCTCCGATTTGGCACGTCATGCTATATGACTATTTCCCATAGACAAGGAGAGGATAAGGAGGTTTGTTGATGGTTTCAACTATAATCTACGGATTATTCTGACCACAGAGAGAGAGAGTATCTCGTGCTCCTTTTGAGGAGGTAGTTGACATTGCTAGAGAGATAGAGTTAGTTCACCGCGAGGAGTGAGTTGAGAGGGAGGCTAAGAGGTTTCGGGGATCTAGTAGCTTCAGTGGTGTTCCTTCGGGAGGTCAGTCTCAACACGGTAGATGTCGTTCATTCAGACATGGTAAGCCACTTCTAGTGGGCATTCCGGTGCGTGGGCTCCCTTCAATCCTCGCCGCTACTTGCTGCGAGGGGTTTCTTCCAGTGTGGAGATTTGGGTCATTTCAAGAGGTTTTGTCCCCATCTTGTAGGAGGTTCATCCTAGCAGAGGAGTCAGCGTTTGGCCTCAGCACTAGTTACTTCCCCATATATTGATTTTGGTTAGATTCGAGGCATTAGGAGGCCTAATCGAGAGGCAAGGGCGTCGCGGGCTAGAGTTTGGCTTGGCTTGAGGCAACTAATGCTTATAAACTTGGTTCTGAGGGTTTGAAATCCTGAGCTATGTGTTTAATGATTACTATTGAGGTGACGCAAATTCCAAGTGACAGGCGTGTGGGCGTGCACCGTGAGAAATGCGGCCTGGATCATTCCAAAGCACCGCTTAGTGACTCTTTCTTGCTGATATATGTGTTGTATTTATGTAATTAAGTTAATGAGTTTCAAGTCATGCTAATTACCATGTTAAGGCTTCACACTAATATTGTTGATACCCAAGAGGTCATTTCTTGCTATCATGCCATTAGCTTTATTTATATTCTATACTCAGTCCTGTTCACGCTTATAATATCATGCCTCAGTATCGATTATTTCTCTTTGAAATATCATATCATTGTTTGGGATTGCATCTAAACCTTTTTCCCATGTATGTGAGACTGGAGAGTATTGACTGAGTGAGGCCGAGATCCTGATATTGATTAACGGTATGGGATCGAGCTGCACAATGCAACGAGATATTAATCATGCCTTCGCTGGCATTGACATAGCTCTTGGGCTTAAAGAAGCCCCTTCGGAGTCTTTACACCTCCATTGAGCGCAATTGATGATATTGAGGGATGGATCTTCTCTAGACATGGATCTTGTCTCATGTATTGGTATGTAGATGAATCTTCTCCATTCGGCTGGATTGGCCTGCTTCCTCGGCACTGGGTGGCATATAGTCTATGATGTATATACACTTTGGGATGGATGTTCCCTGTGCCGAGCGGGCCGTGTAAAGTACTAAGTGTTTGAGCACTGTGAGTGGAAGTATTATACGTAACATTGATCATGCTATATGTGCTTTAGTACTTGGAGTTTCCTGATATTTATACTCTGTGTCGTTCATACTGTGTTTAATTACTGTTGAGAAACTACATGAACTATAAACATGTCTATTTTTCCGCACAATTAGTTGTAGCAGCCTGTTGAGGTTTGGTTCGTCAATACCTTCAGTCCATAGTTTGGACTTGTTACTTACTGAGTTGGTGTACTCATGTTACCCCCTGCACCCCCGTGTGCAGATCCAGGTACCTTAGGGTATGGCAGCGATTGTTGATCACACCAGTTGGGGACTTTCTATGGAGATTGCGACGTAGCTGCTTGGCGACTGCAGTTCCGTCTTCTCCATCCCATATCCTCCTTTAGTATATTTATTTAGATATTCTCATACCATGTTGTTAATTTTGTTTCGGACAGCTGTAGTACTTTTAGCTCGTGACATAGTAATACCCAAGGTTGGGATTGTGTTTCTTTCCGCTTGATCATGACTTCTATTTTTACCTTATTGGATTTTTGTTAAAGATTATGAATTTCTTAAGTTTTTATTTGAAAAATAGAGTATTTTAAAATAAGTAGTTGTCCTAGTATCACGATAGGCGCCATCACGACATGGTTTGATTTTGGGTCATGATATGTTAGAATTAAATTCGAGGTTACATAGGTCTCACGGGTCATGAGCAAGTTTATTTGAGTCTCGCTGATCGGTATAGAGACATTTATACTTATCATCAAGAGGCTGCAGAACCTTTAGGAAAAACATCACATTATTGAATTCTTGTCTTGCAAATCTGTTGACTATGGTAAATAAACTTCTGTTATTCTATTCTCTCACAGATGGTGAGGACACGTACTACCGGTCAGGATTGATGACCACCTGTACCACCAGTTGGGGCCACTAAAGGCCAAGGATGCAGTCGAGGCTATGGTAGGGGTAGGGGTATAGCCCATACAATAGCTAGGGCAACACATGTAGATCCACCTGCTACCCCAATTCATGATCAGGCTCCAACGGGGGATGCTCCAGCAGCACCAGCTCACGCACCGATTATGCCTATTGTTATTCCGTGTCTCTAGGAGACCTTGGCTTAGATTATGACCGTGTGTACCAGTCTTGCCCAGGAAATCGCAGTTTTTATGATAGCTGCTACTTCTCAGGCCGGAGGAGGCACTCAGACTCCAGCCGCCCGTATACCATACCAAGTAATTCAGGGACTGCAGACACCGGAGGTAGTAGCAGCCCAATCTGTTGCACCTGCTCAAGATTTTATGGTTCTGGTTATGACTGATGACAAGTAGCGTCGATTGGAGAGGTTTTGTAGACTTTAGCCTTCGAATTTTAGAGGTGTAGAGGGCGAGGATGCCCAGGTTTTCTTGCATAAATGTCAGAGGATGTTGCATACAACGGGTATTCTGGAGACTAGTTCTAACGACATGGCCGGTTGTCTCATGAGTTACTTCTCTATTTTCTCCATTTCTACTTCGTATTGTCTTTTCACCTGTATTATGTGTTATCGGGTTGATTGGTTCGGGTTCGGAGAGGTTTTGGTAAGGATTGAGATACTTAGTCTCTTTTGAGTAAGCTTAAGTTGGAAAAGTCAACAAGATGTTGACTGATATGAATTTTGATGGTTCAAATATCTTTGGGAGGTGATTTGGGACTTAGGAGTATGATCGGAATGTATTTTAATGGTTCAGAGTAGATTTAGGCTTGAATTGGCAAAATTAGAAGTTTGGCATTTTTTGATTGATAAGTGAGATTTTGATATAGGGGTCAGAATGGAATTCTGGAAGTTGGAGTAGGTTTATTGTGTCATTTATGATATGTGCCAAATTTCAAGTCATTCAAACATGGTTTGATAGACGTTTTGATCGAAAGCGGAATTTGGTAGTTTTTGGAATTCTTAAGCTTGAATCCGATGTCAACTTGGTGTTTTAATCTTATTTTGAGTGTTCCGAAGTTTGAAACAAGTTTGAATGAGGTTATGAGATGTTTTTTCATGTTTGTTTGCGGTCCCAAGGTCCTCGGGTGGTTGAACGGATCACTTTATGTTGGAAAAAATTGTAGAAAAACTATTGTTGGTGTTGCAGGCTTTTGGCATTCGCGTTCATGAGGGATATCCCGCGTTCGCAACGGGTTAGGATGTGAGGAAGTAGAGTTGGCCTTCGCATTTGTGAAGGTGGTTGCGCATTCACGAAGGGCTGATGTTAGTGGCTATCGCGTTCATAAGGGTTTTGCCGCATTCGCATAGATGAAAGGTGAGCAGCTGGGTCTTGGAGAATTGTTCTTTATGTTCACGAGCTGGTAGTCGCGTTCAGGATGCTTTGATGAGCTGAAGCTTCGCATTCATGTTAGGGGTGTCACGTTCGCGATGAAGGAATCAGTGGTCAATGTAAGTTTGTACTTCACGAACGCGAGGTGTTGACCACATTCACGAAGAAGGATCGTGAATAGCTGGGCATAATGTTTAAAAGAACATTTTCGCGATTTTGGGTCTAAGTTTTACCATTGTTGAGCGATTTTGGAGCTTTTGATGAGGTTTCAAGAGGGAATCAAGGGGAAACACTTGGAGGTAAGATTTATGGACTTAATACTTGATCCCAATGTGATTTCTACCTAATTAAACATGGAATTTGTGGAATCTAAATCCTAAAATTGGAAGTTAGGGCTTGGGAATCGGATACCTAAATCTAGGGATTTGAGGGGTCATTTGTAGTTGAATTTTGGTGTTCTTGGTATGTATGTGTTGACACCCAATTTTTCTTTGTCTATTTTCTATATGCAAAATACTTTCAAAATACTATATATATAGGCATATATAAGTATGGCTAGTTGTTTTAGTGTTTTTCTCAAATTTTAAAATATTTTTAAACCAATTTATTGTCCATTTTTGCAGTATAAAAGGAATAATTATTCCCAAAAGTATCATCTTGGTGAATAACTTATTTTATTCTAATATTTATACCAAAATATAGTTGTGGTAATTTGATTATATTTTTACAAATTTATTTGGTATTTTAAAAGTCAAATTGCATATAATTGCAATACTAGCCTATTTTGAGGATTAATAGCATTTTATAATTATGAAATTGGTTCCAATATTTTTAAACTAATATTTATATATTATTAGCTGATCCAGTATGTTTAATTTTCTTTCAAAATCATGTTTACTATTTTATAAAATAAAATGAAAAAATTGGCTATTTAAAAACTAGCCTCATTTGCATTTCAATTATAACCCAAATCAGACCCCATTTCACTCTAACCCACAAATAGTTAACCCCAAACCAAATTTCTAATCCTCTGCCCATCAATCTCGCCACCCGCGAACACTCTTATTCCCCCTCTTCCAATTTTTTATCTTCTTTTTTTAATTCACTAACCTTTTTATTCTTTTTTCTCCTTAATTCTTCCGGGTAGGTTCAAGGTTATCTAATTTGGTTAATATTTTTGAAATTTATCTATGTCTTCTCGTTATTTCCTTACTGATTTAGCTTTCAGTATTATGTGATTCTTTGCAAAAACTTTCCTTTTCTTAACATGAGTCTTGCTAATTAATAGCCGAATTTTACATGCATTCCTTTACATATTTTTAGTTTATTTTATTGATTGAATCAATTATTCCTTTTTACCTTCAATTTTTTAATTGATTATGTTAAATCCATGCTTTTCTAATTTACAGCCCCAAAAAGTTAAATAAGGCATTATTTTTGCAAGTATAAATACCTATAGTACTTTTAGCTAAAAAAGGAAGAAAAATTGGCATTTTCGATAACTACTCTCACTGCTACTACAGAAATTATCACTATTAAGTCCATAAAGAATGACTTAAGACTTTATCATTCACACCGATCAGCTGCTTCCTGATCCTTTCGAACTAGTTGAAACCTGGAGCAAGAGATTGAAGAACTTTATCAATGAGCTAGGACTAATAGCAATATCTGCTTTGGGACCTCAGTATACATGGTAAAATAAAGGGGATCCTAGTGATTTTACATTTGAGAAGCCAATATCCACTAGACCTTTGGCTACCCTCACTTAAAATAAATATTGTTCGTAACTCTCAAGGTTCTCTTGATCTCACAGTATCAAGTTAGGGTATCAATAGTAGATATTGTTCAATTTCATTTTCGGCAATTCGTTATCGGACTCTGTTTGGCTTGTTCTTTACTTTTGAAGCTTTGTTCGTAATTCGGATTTTTGGCTTTTTATGTTTATCTCTGCACGCCAAACTGGCAACAAAATCATTTAAGTTTCGTATGTGATAGTTGTATGTAAAATAGTTAGTTTTAATTCACACATGATATGTTGCTTGAATGCTAAAAGCATTCTACTTGGAAGTGCGTAGGTTAGTGCTCTTCTCCTTTCTCCAGACTTTGCCTTATGTGTGTATAAAATTTTGTATGCATATGGTCGTGCTGTCGGGCAGCACTCTATTGAAAGCACATGCCATTAGAAAATAACTAGTTCTCTCAATCCTTGTATGTCTTATTAGCCTCGCAAGCCTTTTTGTTACTATTTGCGCACTAGAAACAATGTCTTAGCCTCAATGGATGTTAAAATTCTCGTCTGTTAATCTGATTAGAGAAAGCATTGTTATTACTCATACTGAATATCTATTCTTTGTTAAAGCCAAGTAGAGATTATATTTTTGGATTAACCTAGCCGATATGAACAATAATGCTTGAACTATATTGTAGGTTCAAAGATTAATTCACGGTTAGACTTCATGCGTATCCTCATTAAAATTCAAACAACATCTACTGCTCTTCCATGCCTTCAACTAGTGAATATGATCATTTGCTGATCACTTGGACACCAGACAATTCATGAACAATATTTGCTTGCTTTTCGTGTTTGATCTTGCTGTGTGAACATGTTTATGTGTTTAATTACATAGACACCTTATTTTATGTTCAATCATGTGATTAAATATAACTCAAACACTCTACTTTATGATTTTAAATTCAGACCCTAATCAGTATGTGTAAGGCATGTTAAACTATATGCTTCTCTTTGTTTTTAAGGAGGTTTGTTTGAGCCTTTCTATCTGTTATATGCTTCTCCCTATATTTTTTACATATGTGTTTTGATTGTCACATTAGAATTTTATCTTTTGAAACTATAAAACCTCACACCCCTTCCCTTTACGATTAGTAGATCCAAATACCTCCAGGACTGATAGGATTGGAGCGGGTAATAGCATGCAATAAGTAAAATGAGACCATTCCGCATTTAGTACCTTAACGGGGTGGGAAAGGTTAGATATGGATATGATGACCATGCGATAACACCATGTCTATAAACGATTACTCGGTGTTGTGTGGGGTGATCCATATTATGTATAAACCTAGGACCCATTCCCTTATTTATCCACTTTTATTTCAACTATTTTTCTTTCGCAAATTTCAGCTTTTAAAAATTGTTTCAAATGTATGGAATTTCCCTCCTTTACTCGTTTATTCATAATTTAAAATGGTCTCTCCTACCAAATTTCAGTTTCTTTAAAGTTTCTAATTTCTTGCAACTATTATGCAAAGAACCCTTTGTATTTTTAATGATTTTTTGCCTACTTGTTGTTTGCATTTAAAGTCACAATATAGAATTGTCGGGAACTATACTAGTGGATCTAGAAGGGTGCCTAATACCTTCCCCTCGAGATAATTTCTAGCCCTTACCCGAACTCTGGTTTTCCAACTCAAAAACCGTAATGTCCTAATGCACTTAATCATTAGGTGGGGACTCTTCAAATCCAAAACTTAAATCCCAAATGGGAATAGAGTTGTCTTTTCAAATGTCGTAAAACCCGATTTCGCGAGAAAAAAAGGGCGTCGACAACATGTCGACTATGCTGGGGATTTCTTTAGGCTTTTACCACTTCATGTTATGTGTGACTTTACTGCTTCTTTACTGCTTTATTTAATGTCTTTATTCGAAATTGACTTGGTTTTTTGTTTCTTTTTCTTTAACGCTTTCATTTACTGCTTTCCTTCAATGCCGTTGTAATTTTTGAGCAATTATTGTAATCATTATGAACATGAAATACGTGACAATTTGTTTCATTTTTTGTAACTTCATCTTCAACATCATATTCCACTCGTGCCAAAAAATACCATAGCAACGCTTATAATGAGTTGTTGTGCTCTTCCGATATCATTACCCCTTAAATTTAGCAAAGGCATATTTGCGGTAAAACCAGTCGATCAGTGTTGCAGTCGACGGTTCCGTGCCTTTCCTCTTGAGTTGTCCGCTCAAGGGTACCGGTCTAATATCCCATTGAAACCTTATTCTATTTAATTGTTCATGCATCACTGTCAAAGCTAGTCGAGTCACTTATGCTGTCCACATATTGACTCTTTAAGATAGACTTGTCCAAAGTCCACTGGGTTTCCTTGGAACCCAAATGGACAACACCATATTCTGTGCATTTATTTGGAGAACTAAATGCCATTATTCTAATTATTGATTTAAATAGTCGAGTCCGGGGGGTGGGGGTAAGGAACTAACGCTTTGCTTTGCAGAAACTGAGGTACGAAATCCCCAGATTCGGCATGGTAACCAACATTCACCGAAGGTTGTTAAGCTAGTGGGAAGACCTTCATTCCAGTGACCAGACTTTCATCCGCAAATATTTGGGGAATTTATCCTCTCTTTTGGAAATCCAGCCTGATAACAAAATCATAGAGGCTGCGACCTTATTGTGGGACAGTGATAGATCAGTGTTTCGCTTTGTGATCTTGAAATAACACTGATGATCAAGGAAATAGGAGAATTAGCAGGTATTCCTTGGGAGACTCCGGGTTTACTTATGCTAGAAAATCTCAAGGGTAGGGGATTCCTCAAGATGATGGGACTGAAGAAAAACCCAGACATGACTTGTTTGAAGGATTCTTATATTCCTTTCGACTATCTGTAGGAGAGGTACGTCCATAGAAAATCCTACCGCAACTACCCAGATGAATTCGCCCTCACATCACCGGGGCATATCCACAGGAGGGTCTTCGCCTTTATGTTATGCTTTTTGGGAATGATAGTGTTTCTATGAATAAGGCTAGGATCCATACAAGACTAGCCATGGTCACCAAGACATTAATGGAAGGGAATGGAGGGCAGCCTTTCAGCATAATGCCCATGATTGTTGATGAGATCTACTGAGCCTTGGAGAACTGTCAACAAGAGGCCAGTCAGTTCGAGGGTTGCAACTTACTACTCCAACTCTAGCTTATAGAACATCTCCAAAGGGGTCAATACTGTCAAGAACTTCCGTGAAGGCCGTGGAATAATCATATAACCTTCCACCATCCCAAGAGGATAAACTATATGCCTAACATGTTCGCTCATTCGGGAGGCGCTAGAGGGTGGGTAGAGTTATTTGAAAATCTGAAAGAAGACAAGGGGCAATGGATATTCGAATGGTTCCCCACTGAAGAGTTCATCATCCGCTCTCGGGGTGCTCTATTCCTTATGCTCATTTGTCTGAGGGGAAATTATTCACTTATCCCTCTCCGACTCATGAGACAAGCAGGGAGAAAATAGGTCATACCAAAGGTCAAAAAGATCAGTCAATTTAGGGCCGATTTCCAAGACTACGATAGCCCATATAAATGTCAAGAGCAACACATGTGGAATAGCAAAATTATCCTGGAAAAGGATTCCATAGAGCCTGACAGATACCATGCCGGTTACACCCCATACTATCTAGGTTGGTTATAAGAAGACCATGCTAGTTTAGGACAACCCGGATCTATTCGAGGTCACAGGGTCATCGATGAGAGGACTGAAATCTAGGTTAAATACAACCAATTGTGGAAGAGGAACATGGAGTGTGAGAGTGAACATCATGAAATTCAAGAAGCAAATAAGAAGTTGTTTGAGGAATGGAAAGATATGGCTGTCAACGCCAACAAGTGACTAGGGTATTTTGGAGCTAGGTTTGGTAGAGCTGGAAGGGAAATTCATCCAGAGGATCAAGAATTGCCAAAACGCCGAGGGAAATGAAGGAGGACACTTGGCTAGAGCTTATTTGCTACTGGGACTGCGTGAGCTGGTGAAGCTGTTGGATGGAGCTAAGGATGCCTAGTCTGGGGAAGGTCCTTTTGGGACCAAGTAGTTAGGAATCTTTTTCTCTTTAAAATGTAATAAGGCCAATAACCATTAGTGACATTTTTACTTTATGCAATTTTAGTGTCGTTTTGGGATTCATCTTATTTTTGTTAATAAAATGAGGCATTTAGCATTATAAGTTCTCCAAATCAACTTGTCGCTAGGCCTACGTTGGGCACAATGAGGCACCCAATTTAGGACATGATTTATATTCTTTCATTATGTGTTTAAATATTGCAACATTTTTTCTCATAATCCGTACTAACTTATTACCTTTTTTTTATTTTGTTTTAGTCCCCTCCCCAAAAGGTTAGTTTCTGAACTCTAGCATCATCATCCTACTCCACAAGATCCAAAGGCCATCCACCTCCTCCTCCTCCGAGTCCTATCAGAAACAAGAACAAGGAAAAAATGGAAGACTTGAGCAATGTCAGGAAGGAGAACTCGGTTGAAAGGGTAGAGGTTCTTCAGGGTGTTCAGGTGTCCAAAGAAAGTGCCGCCCAGCTCGAAAAAAATTACTAAAATTTCAAGAAGTGCTGGAACGAGTTTGGAATTTGGCAAGCTTGTCATTCTCACTCACTACCCCAGACGTCAACTTTCCCAATGCTCAAAATCCTATACCTCCATAGAACATCCCGAAACCACAGAAACAACCCGCTCTCCATCAAAATTGCAATGCATGTGACACTTCCAACAACACCCCGCTCCTTATTCCTGAACCACTAAATGATCATCCCCACCATACCCCCATCTATATGGAAACCATACCGCAATACACTCAACCTATTTCAAGCTCACCGGAGTTTGATGACAAAGACTCTCTCATCAAGAACCTAGCTGCAGAGCTCAAGAAACTAACTAGCCGAGTCTAGGATGTTGAAGGAAACAAAGGTATTGAGGGGTTGAATTATGAGGACCTTTGCATTCAGGCAGACATCGAACTTCTCGAGGGGTAAAAACCTCCTAAGTTCGAGATGTATGGCTCTGGGGATCCTAGAGTCCAATTGAGGACATACTGCGATAAGCCGGTCAGTGTCGGAAGAGATGAAACGATTCGCATGAAGAACTTCATGAGAAGTTGGAAAGGTGATGCGCTATCTTGGTATATTAGCCAAGATCCCAAGAAGTGGACAAGCTGAGTAGGAATGTCGTCCGATTTTATGGACAGGTTCAGGTTCAATACGGAGAATGTACCAGACGTCTTCTACATCCATAATTTGAAGAAGAAACCTACAGAGACGTTCAGCGAGTATGCTACTTGTTGGAGATCAGATGTTGCTTAAGTTAGACCGGCCTTGGAAGAAGAATAGATGAACTGGTTTTTCATCTGAGCTCAGGATCTGCAATATTATGAGAGGTTGATACTGATAGTGGCCCAGAAATTCTCCGACATCATCAAGCTAGGAGAAAGGATTGAGGAAGGCATTAAAAGCGGTATGGTCACTAATTTTGAGGCACTGCAGGCTACCAACAAATCCTACAATCTGGTGGCACGTCTAAGATAAAGGATGTGAGTGTCGTGATGGTTGCGCAGAGATCTAAGTCCCCAGTAAAATACCAAGCTTACCCGGTACCTCCTCTCACATATCAATCTATCCCTAATTACCAAGCACCTCTGCCCTCTTACCAAATTCCACCACCCACATATCAACCTACCTCACCAAGATATTCCCAACCCGCACCCGTTTACCAAGCCTATAATGCTTAACCTTCTCACTATCAATCACCTCCTGCCTGCCAAAACTTCCCTAGACCACGTCCTAACTTCGACCGTAGACCTCCCAAGAAATACACAGCCATTTCCAAGCCAATCGACCAGCTATATGAAATGCTCAAAGGTGCCGGTTACGTCACCCCAATCCCTGCCATAATTCCAGAAAATCCTTGCCAATGGGTCAACCCGAACAAAACCTGTGCATACCATTCCATCATGAAGGGGCATACCATTGATTAATGCCGATCTATGAAGGACAAAATCCAAACTTTAATTGACAAAAAGATCATCGCGGTGAAGGAGCCTGCTCCCAATGTTCTCAACAATCCCCTGTTTGGTTATAAGGGCGGAGGAGTGCACATGATCGAGGTAGAAGATGATTGGGACCCCAAAGGGTCGATTGGATTAATTATAGAAGGTGAAGAGCCCAAGAAACCAACAGTCACACTGAATCCAATTGCAGTCCAAATCCAGCCCTCTGGGGATGCTAAAGTAAACATGTCCGTGCCTCTCGACCTGTAAACACCATCATCCGCAAAGTCCGCAGAGCCAATTGAGGTAGAGTTTGGGTCTCCAAGGGCACCTATACCATTTGAAGTTGCTGTGTTACCTCCCAAAATGAGGGTGCCCATTCCTGTACCAATGTCAGCCATGACATCATTCCATACACAGGCCATTCCTTGGTATTATACCGCCGAGGTGAGAAGGAAGGGCAAACTAGTTCTGGAGAAAAAATTGCAGCACAAGGTATGACGAGGAACGACAAAATTTATACTCCGGAGCACTTAGTTGAATCGAGTAAGTAGGCCTCTGGACGGCCAATTGAAATTGGGCCCGATGATCTCTGGCGGAAGATACAAGCAAAAGAATACTCAGTTATTGATCAACTAAATATTGTCCGTTGGTGACTCTTATAATGTTAGGAAATTGTATGCATGAGATCAAGGATGGGGCTATCAATGTCAAAGCTTTTGATAGGTCTCAAAGGTCCACTATTGGGGAGATCAGTTTATGCCTGCAAATGGGACCGACTTAGTTTGACGTTGATTTTTAAGTGATAGACATCCCAGTATCTTACAACTTACTGTTGGGACGACCTTGGATCCACATTGTTGGAGCTATAGCATCAACCCTACACTAGGTAGTGAAGTTCGAGGGGAATCACCAAGAGGTGATTATTGATGGCTACGGTAGTAACCCTATATACAGTCACCAGACCATCACAGCAACCGGAGGAACAAAGAATCTAGATGGAGAAACCTACCATCACATTGAGCGAGACAATGTCGTGGAAAAGGATAAGTGGTGGGATAACAAAATTGAAAGTATACTGAATTGCAACGGGTACGAACCTAGTAAAGTGCTTGGCAAGAACCTGTAGGGAATTACTAAGCCTATCAAACTGAAGAAGCATGGCACCACCTTCGATTTAGGGTATGGATATCTTTGGAAAGAATTCAGGAACAGGTCGCCATCGTGGCGTGGCCCTTACTATCCACTGGAACACCCGATAGCCTGCCTGGAGCAGACTTTCCAGCTAGCAGACATCATGTATGGGTTAGAAGAAGAGGAAACATTAGCGGCCATGAAAAATCTGTTCTTAGAAGAAGACAATATGGACTGTCATGTCATTTTTTAGGAGGAAGGGAAGGAAGGCCCTTCCATACAAACCATGAGCCGAGGAGCGTGCCTCAACAACTGGTCCTTTAGAACAACTAAGGCCCGGAAGGCTTCAGGGTAGCAAGCCTGAACAAAGCACTATGCATTATCTTTTACCTTTTCGCTAGTTTATTTCCTTTCCGTATTATCTTTAAATTTTGAAAAGACCTCCGATGTTCAAAACAATTTTGGGATTTATTAAACTATTTTAGTTTCTTTTAAATCTCGCTCTTATTGTTTTCTCTATCATTTACGTTATTTACACATCATTAATATTACTTATCTTGATGAACCGACGAATGTGACATGCGATGAGATAATGCAACAAATGGATATAGACTCTGAAGAGGCTGTTAAAGAGGTTGAGGACTTTCAGAATAGGCCTAAGTCTAACTTAGATGAAACTAAGGTTGTCAACTTGAGGGATACAGAGAATGTCAAGGAAACGCGCATTGGTGTTCACCTGTCACCCTCAGAAAAGGAAGAGTACACGGAGTTCTTAAAAGAATGTGAGGACATATTTTCCTGGTCATATGATGATATGACCGGTCTCAGTGCATCTATTGTTGCTCACAAACTACCGATAGATCCGACATGTTCACCGGTAAAGCAGAAGCTCAGAAAGTTCAAGCCAGACATGAGTTTGAAAATCAAGGAGGAAGTTACCAAACAAGTCAAAGCCAAGGTCCTTATAGTAGTGGAATATCCAACATGGTTGGTCAACATTGTGCCAGTGCCAAATAAGGACAGGAAGGTCAGAGTCTGTGTCAACTACTGGGACCTCAACCGGGCCAGTCCTAAATATGACTTCCCCTTACCAAACGTACACATCTTGATTGAAAACTTCGCCAAGCACGAGTTGCAGTCATTCATCAATTGTTTTGCTGGGTACCATCAGATATGGATGGACGAAGAAGACGCGGAGAAAACAACTTTCATTACACTGTGGGGGATGTATTGTTACAATATGATGCCGTTTGGATTAAAGAATTTCGGTGATTCCTACATGAGGGCCATGACGACTATTTTCCATGGCACGATACACAAAGAGATCAAGGTGTATGTAGATGATGTCATCATCAAATCCAAGAAAACCACTGACCATATTGAATACCTGAGGAAGTTCTTCAACAGATTAAAAAGGTACAACTTGAAATTGAATCTTGCCAAATGTGCATTCGAGGTTCTCACCGGAACACTGCTTGGGTTCATAGTAAGTCTCGGGGAATAGAACTAGATCCTTCAAAGGTTAGGGCCATTCAAGAATTGCCACCACCAAAGAACAAGAAAGTGGTTATAAGTTTCTTGGGGAGACTCAACTACATCAGCTGGTTCATAGCCTAGTCCACTTTCATTTGTGAGCCAATCTTTAAGATGTTGAAGAAGGATGTCGCCACTAAATGGACCGATGATTGTCAGAAAGCCTTTAACAGAATCAAGGAATACCTGTCAACGTCACCAATTCTAGTTTTGCCCGAACCGGGAAGACCACTATTTCACTACCTTGCAGTACTGGACGGAGCATTCGGTTATGTTTTGGGACAACATGATGAAACAGGGAGAAAGGAGAAAGCCATCTACTATCTCAACAAGAAGTTCACCCCGTACGAGGCCCAATATTCCTTGCTAGAATGCATCTGTTGTGCTCTAACTTGGGTAGCTCAATGGTTGAGGCATTATTTCTGTGCCTATACCACTTATCTCATATCAAGGATGGATCCACTGAAATATATCATTCGATAACCAATGCCCACTAGCAAACTAGACAACAAATCCTGTTGAGTGAATTCAACATTGTTTACGTGACTCAGAAGCAATCAAAGGACAGGCACTGGCAGATCATCTTGCCAAAAATCTCGTGGATAGAGAACACGAGCCTCTAAAGATATGTTTTCCTGAAGAAGAGGTCCCTTTCATAGGAGAAGACATTGCAGAATCCTATGATGGTTGGAGAACATTTTTCGATGGAGAAGCAAATTTCAAAGGAGTTGTCATAGGGGCATTTTTAGTATCAGAAATACGTAAGCATTATCCGGTGTCTGCCAAACTCAGGTTCCTATGCACCAACAACAAGGCCGAGTACGAAGCCTGCATCTTAGGGCTCAAGATAGAAATTGACATAAACGTGCAGGAGTTACTAGTGATCGGGGATTCCGACTTGCTCATACATCAGGTTCGAGAAGAATGGGCAAAAAAGAACTACAAAATACTCCTGTAGTTGCATCATGTACAGGAGTTGAGGAAGAGGTTTACAAAGACAGAATTCTGGAATATCCCCAGAGTCCAGAATGAGTTCACCGATGCATTGGCCACTCTATTATCCATGATTCAACATCCAAATAAGAACTTCATTGATCCTCTCCCGGTAAAAATCCAGGATCAACCCGCTTACCATGCTCATGTTGTGGAAGAAGCTGACGGAAAACCATGGTTTCATGACATTAAGAAGTATCTATCAATAGGAAAATACCCAAAACTTGCAAACACTACTCCGAAGCGCACACTGTGGAGGTTATCCAATCACGTCTTTCACAGCGGAGTAATCCTGTATAGGAGGACTCCCGATTTAGGATTACTGAGGTGTGTCAAAGCAAATGAAGCATCTAGGTTGTTGGAGGAAGTTCATGCAGGGACCTGTGGCCCGCACATAAATAGTTTCATCTTAGCCAAGAAAATACTCCGAGAAGGATACTTTTGGATGACTATAGAGATGGACTGCATCCAATATGTTCGAAAATGCCATCGCTGTCAGATACATGCGGATATGATAATGGTGTCTCCTAATGAGCTCAATGCAACAAGCTCACCATGGCCGTTCGCCGCTTGTGGAATGGATGTCATCAGACCTATTGAGCCTGCCACATCAAATGGACATAGGTTCATTCTAGTGGCAATTGATTATTTTACCAAATGGGTTGAAGCAACATCATATAAGGCGGTAACCAAGAAGCTTGTGGAAGACTTTGTCCGCGACCGTATCATTTGTTAGTTCGGCATCCCGGAGTCAATTATTATTGATAATGGTTCCAATCTCAATAGTGACCTGTTGAATGCAATGTGCGAGACGTTCAAGATTAAGCACAAGAATTATACAGCTTACAGACTTCGGATGAATGGAGTTGTAGAAGTGTCCAATAAGAACATCAAGAAGATACTGAGGAAAATGATAGAGAAACACAAGTAATGGCACAAAAAAATATCATTTGCCTTAGTGGGATACCGCACCACGGTTCGCATATCAACTGGGGCGACTCCTTATATGTTGGTTTATGGTACCGAGGCAGTCATTCACTCCGAGGTAAAGATTCTCTCCCTGAGGATTATACAGGAAGTGGAACTTGAAGATGCAGAATGGGTAAAGAGTCGCTATGAGCAGTTAGCCCTTATAGACGGAAAGAGAATGAACATAGTTTGTCATGGTCAGTTGTATTAGAAAAAGATGTCCAGAGCCTTCGACAAAAGAGTCAGGCCGAGGCATTCTGCACCAGGATAGCTGGTGTTGAAAGAAAATTTTCCCGTATCAGGACGAAGCCAAAGGAAAGTTCTCTCCTAACTGGCAAGGCTGGTACATGGTTCACCGGGTCATAATGTGAGGAGCCCTCATACTCGCAAAAATGGATGGATAAGTCTTGCCAAGGCCAATTAATTTAGATGTGTCAAGCATTATTATGTGTAATCATTATAATTTCTGTACGATGTAATTTGAACTATGCCTGGCCTAATTCCCGTTTAAGAGGGGATACGTAGGCAGGCCTATGGGTTCGGTCACAATTCAATAAAATTTATATTTTCCCCCAGATATTGGAAACTAGGGTAGAATTTTTAGGAGGACCCTCAAAATTCTGAAGATGACTTTCAGACATTCATCGCACGCAGCCGTCAGAGGCACCAACCCACTAAACCGGGGCAGAATTTTGACGAGGACCCTCAAAATTCTAAAGTTGACTTTCGGCCATTCATCACACGCAGCCATCATAAATCCCAGCCCAGTAAACTGGGGAAAAATTTTAGGGAGGACCCTCAAAATTCCGGAGTAAAAAAGGTCGCAATGTCTTGAACCGCGTCGCAATCGTCGGTTCAGCTAAAATAAAATCATTTTTTTATTATGTATTAACATTATATTTTAAAATCATGCATGGTTACTCTCAAATTTCTTTGTTTAGCGATGCTACCCCAACCAAAACAAGAACCGAGTAGGATGAGCGCGGGCCACGGGAAGACGAACTAACCTTCCCCCTTGACAAAACTTACGATTTTTTTAATGCAGGCACCCCAAGACATAGAACTGTCAAATACGGTTACATTTTCATATTTTGAAGGAGTACATCTCTCAGGATCATTGCTCACTTACAATGTTATTCGCACGCGACATCCCTAGCAGCCACAATGACAATCAACTATCAACAATCGTCTCTCAGCTAAGAAATTTTGTTACTCTTCACCTTTATTTCACGCATTGCATAAGGCTACCTTTCTACCTTCCAATACTAAGCGTTGTCTCCGTCTGCATTTTCCTACATTGTGTGAGCATGTGATTTTTGCCATAAAGCAAATTATTCCCAAAATTCCAAATAAATGATTTCTTTATTATTTTACAATTTATTGTAAATTTTGTGTTAATTGTTGCATGATAATTCATATGAACATACAAAAATATGCATTTGCATTGAGGGATTTAATTTCACATTTTAGTATTAATTAGTATTAATTTGTTTTAAAACAAAATATGAGGAAAATAACAAATTGATACTTTTTCCATTTTACTTTAAATTTGCATTTAATTAGGAAATCTAATTTTAGTATAATTTTGTTGTGAGTTTTATTTTCAGCTTTCTTGAATCAGCAAAAAATAAATAAATACAAAAATATAAAAATAAAATACAAAATGAAAAATGAGTAAAAGAACAAAAAAAGAAAATAAAGGCAATACATAAAGAAGGAAGAAAGGGCAGCCCTGAATTGGGCCATTTTAATGAATCCATCTGGCCCAGGTCATTTTTTCCAACCCATTGCAATATTCACCCATGCCCAAGCCCAATCCATCCCCCACCCGGTCCAATTCCCCTCTAATTGAAACGACGCCGTTTCATGTCGTTAAATCTTAGCCCTCCATTTTCCTGATCCAACAGTCACAAATGATTGTCACACTTTACTAAAATTGTCCAAACATATGCCATAACCCTAATGACAAAAGGTTATCCTCCTCGTATCTCTCTGTTACGCTGTCGCCGCCACCTCTGGAAAAATCATCACTTTCTCCGTTGGCTCCCAAAATTACACCCATGTACTGCCTCGACGCCCCCTTTACGAATCTGCCTTCATCTTCCTTTGAATCCCACTGGAGGTCGTCAAATAATCGAAAGAAATTCCACCGTCTCCGCTGTCCACGGCGGCGATACCGCCTAAACTGGCCCAAATTTACACCACCAAGCCTCCCCCATCCCCTCATCACAAATCCAGCAGAAATCTACCTCAAATTGTGACTGAATACTTCGATTTTTCAAAGCCCAAAAATCAGTCAAAACCCCAAGTTGCTTCATTGGTTTTAAATTAGCACACCGGAGTCTTCTTGCTTCTCTCATGGGGAATTCTACTTCATTGCACCTCGAACTTCTTTAAAGGCAGTCGAAGGTTGAACTTAAAATTAATTCCGTGAGTTCTTTCCTGATTTCTTTCGTTTTGTCTCAATTATGGGTATGAGCATTTGTGCAATTGTTTAGTTTTGCTGCCAGTTTAGTTTGAATTTTGGACTTAGATCGTTTAACCTTTTTGGTTAGTTCTGTGTGTTCTGTTAATTGCCGTGATTTAGATTAGCTTTGATTTGTCTTCTGGTTAGCTAATTTTTAGGTGTTGGTTTGATTGCTATTAGTTTAAATTGATTATTTTTGTTGAATGTTCTTCTTATAATTTGATTTTTGATCTGGATTTTTAGTTCAATTTTGTTGCCAACCTGCTTTGAAATTGTTTGATTGTCGTCTCATTGAATTAATACTTTGTTAGTTTAATTAAGTTTAGTTTAGTTGATATTCAGTGTTCATTTGCAAGATAATTAGTTTTAGGAAGATTGGATATAGTCGATTAGATTGGTTTAGGAATTTTGAATGAATTCAAGGGCGTTGTGGGTAATTATTAAAATACAAGAATGTGTAGATTTAGTTAGAATTCCATAGATCCTTCTATATAGGGGTGTAAGTGAATATTTCAAGAAGTAGGTGGTAATAACTTAGGCAACAAGTCAGTAACTAAGGGACTAATCTGAAAATAAAAAGGGACTAATAGGGAAAACAGAAATGTGAGGGCTGCCCCTCCTTTGGCCTATAAAAGGGCATGAATTGTTCCTTAACACACAAGTTTTAGAACCTCACAATCCCCCCCTAAAACATTAGGCTATAGCCTTCAGAATAAAATTTGAATTTCAGATTCAAATTCTAGATCTGAAATTTTGAAGTCTTCTTCATCTTAGAAAATATCTAGAAAATACACAAAAAGCAATTGAAAAACCAAAAATACTGTTCTAATGTAAGTTTAGGTCAATTTCAAAGTTTATCAACTGATTTACATCTTCTAGCCTAAGTTCTGTTTTACTGCAACTTGCTGAAGTCTACTTGTTCAATTTTGGATGTGTTTGGGATTCGTTTAACTTGTTTTTGGGTGTTTTTAAGTGTTGAAAGTGTTCTTTAGCTTCCTAGTTCGATTTCAAGTAATTTTGGGAGTTAATTAAGCTGGTTTTGATCATCTATGGGTCATGTTAACTTCTGAGTTCATTCCTGGCTTTTGAGAAGTTGTTTTGGTTCAATTCTATTCCTGTTGTGGCTGGTTATGATTGCTGCATCTCAAATCTGCCTGCTGACCTTCCTTTATTCATTCGTTTTGTTTAATTCCAGGTACACATTTGATACTATGATGATGTAGCCTTACTTTTTGAAAACATGGAATAAAACTGAAGCAAAAAATTTCTGCTGAGGATCTGCCTTTTAAATAGTTCAATTATGTTTTAAATGATTCTCTTATGATGTGATTAGTTGTTCATCATAGTTAAACTAGGACTGTGTTGAATTGTAATAACTGTTAGACAATATCTCTTTGTTCCATGAGATTATATTGATATCCTTCCTCTTACGACATATCATGGTCTTTTACAAATGCTGTGAATATGATATAATTAGTTTAATCAGTCTTGTAGTTTGTGTGAGAACCTTTAATGAGTTTCTGGAATTTATCTTTGAGCAATAAGGATTGGTTCTGCTTTTTTAATTTAGAGTTGTCATAAGTTCTTTCCTAGAGAGCCTCCGTGATTCAATCACTAAGTCACAATAGCTAAGTTACTGAGTGATATCATATTTTTGCACAATGAAATCTAATGTTGTACTGGGTTCGGCCAACACTTGGTTTAAAATTTGCGCTAGATTGTAAATTGGACTAGCTTTAATAAATCATAGGAGTTTTAACTCCGGGGTTGGAATTGAAGGGTGAGGACTCTAATCTTTCAATATGATTGGGCCTTAGAAGTATTGGCCCAGGAACAACTCTTTTGTGATATCTCAAGGATTCGAATTTTGGGCTCATTTGGGAGCCCAGCGTTATAAACACCAAGCCTCTAGCATTTCTTGAACAAATAGCAGTGGATGAGTTCGTTTGGGCCTGAACCAAGGCCTGTGATTGACCATTCTTTGATATAGGCCAGAATTCAATTGTTCTTATGATTTGCTTTTATACAATAATAAATTCATTAGTAATATAGGAAATTAACTCGCAATATAAAATTGGGTTTCGAATTAGGTAGCGGGTTCAAGCTAAAAGGGTCTTCCCTTTTGTTTGAATTCGGAATTGAATTTGAGGCCCGAATTTATAAATGTGAATTAATTAGTCCTTTTTTAGAGACAAATAATAAATAGAAAAATTGTAGCTGCTTTAGATTGGCCTTCTAACAATAAAAATGAGACAAGCCTCGCTAAACCAAATACAAATTATGGGGCCCTCATTAAATACTTAATTAAAAAAATACTTAGAGATTCGGGATGGGCCATTTAGCAAATTTCACGACCTTCCCAAAAGATAACAACACGTTAGTCTCTTTAGATGCGATTTTAATAAAAATACATTCCTAAACTCGGGTGTGCATTTCATTCAACCCAAATCCAAATCGGAAAAACGATGAATAAGAATGTGTCGAGGATCTTGGTGCATTTCATGTGACGTTATCCAAAAACACGTTCTTAAACGACGTTCACTTTCTTAAAAATTAACTAATAGTGGTTAAATCATTCTAAATTGCACTATAGGCATAACTTGTATAAAAATCAAATTTTAGCCAAATATAGCACTTGAGTGATTGTGCTAGAACCACAGAACTTGGGAGTGCCTAACCCCTTCTCCCAGGTTAACAGAATTCCTTACCCGGATTTCTGGTTCGCGACTGTAATACAGAGTCAAACACTTTTCTCAATTCGGGATTCAAACCGGTGACTTGGGACACCATAAATATCCCAAGTGGCGACTCTGAATCTCTTAATAAACGAATGCCATTTCTATTGTCCTTTAATTGGAAAAACTCCTTTTTTTATTATACCCTTCCCCGGGGTGTAGTAAAGCTCGGTAAAAAGGAGGTATGATAGCTCTGGCGACTCTACTGGGGAAAAGAACTTAGAATTTCAGTTCAGGTTTCAAGAATTCAATCTCAGTTAAATTGTTCTATTTGGATTTATTTGATTTTGCTACATGTTCCATGCCTTATGTGCTAAATGTTTTACCTCTTTAATATTTGTTGAATTGTATATAAACTGTCGCGAATCCCTTCTTCTTTCTGAGTCTTCTATATCATGGAGAAGGGTGCACTTCGTATAGCTTCTCTACTGTTAGAGTCTTTTTCCCAATTTAGAACGAGGTTTGGATAAGTTGCAAAGCCGGCAGGGCTTTTGTATCCCCGGTATGCTGCCTTCCCCTTGGCCCGAGTTTTCCGCTCGGGTAAGCCAGGTCTAGACCAATAAACCTAGGGTTTAAACCTAGAAGAACAATAAACTCATGCCGGATCCCTTGTAGGATGCTGGTTTGCATCATGTGCATTTGACTTAGGGGACTCAACACAGGGATTGGGTCCGTCTAGGACAGGTGACCCGAATTGAATTGACAATCCTGATGCATCTTACGTGCTACTTGCATTTATTTGTTCGGCTTCGCATGTTGACCGACTTGTATACAATGAGTGAAAAATTGTGAAAAAATAGCAGTGTTATGACTAAGGGAGGATAACCATTTATTGTGAAAAAAACAATGCCCAAATAGTACCGAAATGCTGCCGGATTTTTGAAAAATGAAAAAAAATAAAAAAAATATTTGAAAAAATAGAAAGAAAATTGTTGGTCGAAAATAGTTTTGATTTTGGCCAATCGGACAGAATTACGGTGGTTTGATTCTCACCGGGTGTGAGATACGTAGGCAACCCTCATCAGGTCCAACCACCCTTTTACAAAAATAGTCAAAAATGCCAAAATTTTAATTTTTGTCATAAATAAAGTCGAGTGACGCCATTCTTGTTAAAATAAGCCGAATGTCCCCAAAAGGGGGTCGGACGACTGTTTTTGCAAGAACAGTCACCCTGAGTCATTTCAAATGGTTTGCGGACACAGCCTTAAAATCTTCCCCTCCGAAGCGCTGAAAGGCCGTATTCGTAATATCAAATCCTTGTTTTGATTAAATAAAGAATTTTGCAAAAAATAGCTAGTTTGTAAAAATAAGTCATTAAAATTCCCCTTTTTAAATAAACATGTAGGATGACTTCAAGTAACATCGAGACTTTCTCAGTCCTGAGTGAGATCCCCTTGAAACTTCACATGTGGTGGCACGATCTAGCAAAAGGAAGCAGAGATACAGTGGTTAAAATTTTGGGCCGTCTAGTTGATCTACTGAACATCAAACCGAGGAAAGATATCATTGAGGCACTAATACCATTTTGGGACCCGACCCGTAACGTATTCCGGTTTTCAGACTTTGAACTCACACCTACATTAGAGGAGATCACGGGATATACGGGCCTCAACGGGAACCTTCGAGGCAGATACCCACTAGCACCACAACCGGTAACCCTTCACAAGTTTTTGGATTTGTTAAACATTAGCCGGGATATTCAGGACCCGCATCTAGCAAAAGGGTGTTGTACATTGCATTTTCTATATAACCGGTATGGTAACCCGAAAGGTTTCAAGGAGCTCAACACCGGCTTAACAGATGCTGGAAATAAAGACAAGTGAGAGGCTCGACGGGGATTAGCTTTTAAGGTGGCCTTTCTGGGAGTGGTGGTTTGTCCGAGAAAAGATAGTCACATAGACCTCGGCCTGGTAGAGATGCTAGATGTTGCCATGAAAAAACCTACTAGCATAGTGGTTCCTCTGATTATAGCAGAAATGTATCAAGCTCTGACCAAATGTCGCGAAGGCGAGAAATTCTTTCAAGGTTTCAATTTGCTCTTATAATTATGGATGCAAGGACACCTCTGTCACCGCACAGGCTACATGAACTACGATTTAACCAGGTTGAGTTGTATTGCAGAATTTGGGACCCGGGTGACAGGTATTGAGTTCCCTGAAAGTACTGAGGCCTGGTCATCATTCTTAAGATCCTTGACCGCAGATAAAGTCGAATGGGCTTATGGTTGGATTCCCGCTACTGAAGCTATATACACATCAGTAGAGGTCCCCTATATTCTTTTCATGGGGCTTCCCGCTACTGAAGCTATATACATATCAGCAGAGGTCCCCTATATTCTTTTAATGGGTATTCGAAGCATACAGCCTTACGCTCCTTACCGGGTTTTGCGACAATTTGGAAGATTCCAGACAATGCATAATGATGAAGACCTGAGTGAGCAAGTCATTGAGTTGGGCCCGGAGGCTGCATTTCCTGAAGGTAGAATCCAAAAAATGTGGAATGAGTGCCGGTTCCTTGAGCCAAAAACCATAATAAAACACCAAGCTAGAGGTGGGGTAGATCCCAAGTATATGACATGGTTTGGCAAAAGATTTCAAATCCCAGAAAGACCCGCTAAAAGACCGCACGTGCAGCAATTTATCGATGGGGTCCAAGTTCAGTGGGATTGGCAAGCAAAGGAGAAGGAGTATCGAGCTAAAATAAGACGGTTAGAGCAATAGGTCCGGGACCTCCAATTCGACAAAAGTGTACATACTGCAGCCGACGAGGGTGATAAAAAGGAAATTAGCTCAGGAGAATGAAGGGCTCAAAGCCCAAATTAAGCAATTGAATATAGATGCCCGGAATCAAGAAAGAAGTCTATCTGATGAGAGGTTAATAAAAGGGTTAAGGAAACAAATTTCGGACTGCCACGAAGAACTAGAAAAATCCGAGGGAAATATGGCAAGACTCCGGGCGGAGTGGGCCAAAAGGACTGAAGAAAGAGCCTAGTTTGTGCAGCAAGTAAGAAGAAACTACGAGGGGACCATCGCCAAGATAAAGGGAAAAATGAATACTATGGAAGAAAAGACATCCCAGTGGGATAAAGAATTCTGTATCGAGATGAACCAGTGTCATAGGTTAATAACAGAGATGGAAAAGGAAATTAAACTGCTACAAGATTTGCACTTCCAGGACACGCAGGTGCTAGAAGCTCATACACAACAAATAAGCTGACTCCTCCAAGAAAAGGGCCGAACCAGAGAAAAGATCAGAAACATTGCCGATTATATTGTCATGAAGTGTCAGGCCGGCGAGCGAATGGGTCGTACCGCGTCCTTTGCCCCAGTGATGATATTTGTTCGCCAAGTCATGAATGATTTAGACCAGTTGCAAAGGGGTCTCGCACGTAGGCCCGCGGCAATGCCGAACGATGCTTTGCGAGCCCAAGGATTTGAAACATTGATGTACTCTGAGTTAATCGAGTTTGTATTTTTGCTTTTGAGTCTATTTTTGTAATTTCCTTTTCAAGAAAAGAAAAACAAATAGTCTAGTAGCTTTTGTAACCACATTTGTTATCAATGGAAAATTGAAAATTCCCAAAAATTATTTTCTTACTGTTGCATTTATTTGCAAGAATTACGCTTGGTCTGATTCATGCGGGGCTATGATACGTAGGCAATATACATAATATTCTATCATAATCCTAAGAAAAAGAGAAAAAGAGAAACGCGAGGGAAATAAAAGGAAAGAACAACAAGAGAGAAAAGAAACCCAAAAGAAGAAAATAAGGCCTTGAGAGAAAAAACCCTAGCCAAAGAAAGAAAAAGAAGAAAATGAAAATAGAGAATCAGGAAAAGAAAATGAAAGAAAATAGAACAAAAAGAGAAAGAAAAGAGAAAAGGAATAAGAAGAAAAGCTGGGATGACACATGCAACCCAAGCAAACATGTAGATATCCATTTAACTATATAGGTGCATCACACTCCAATGTGTAGTTACCTATCTGTTACTTGTTTTATACTAACCATTTGCGGTTGTCAAATCCAGGCTGAGTATTTTAGAAACCGTGGTTGGTTTGTGGTCAACTGGCCTCGCGTCGATACTTCACCAGATCCAAAGGAAAAATAGAGATGCCGCCGTAAATGACCTTGCCTGCTGTCCCAATACCTGAAGATATCCCAATCTCTGGGATCCCGACCTCTGAATCCTATACATCTGAAGAAAATCGGATCCTGCGCTTGCGCTTGATGGAAATATGGGATGCTTGGAATAATGGGAAGGATCCCCCAAGCACTATCCCCGGATTCCCGGAGTTGTTCCATAGATCTGGATGTGCTACCACGGTCCCTATCAGCCGCCCAAATATTCCGCTAGGGCAACCTACCATGACTGCTAACTTTTTCGGAACACCCTCTGAGGATAATCCCCAGGTGTTCCCATCTGGAATTGCTCCCAACATCTTTACAGCTCCACCATTCTCTACAACTACCCAACAATCGCTACCAAAACATGCTTTTGACCCTTTGGTCTTCACATTTCAACATCTAGTTTTTCAGGCCAACCCTCCTCACTATCCACAATATGCCTACTCTCGGCTACCATATGAGATCACACCGGGGTAGGACAAAACCCCTAAAGCCCAGAAATAGGATGAAATGACAAAAAGAATGAGGAGTTTAGAGCAAAGTCTGAAAAATATGCAAGGTCTAAGTGGGCAGAAGAGTGTTTCGTACAAAGATTTGTGCATGTTCCGTCACGTGCACCTGCCTATGGGATTCAAGACGCCAAAGTTCGAAAAGTATGATGGACATGGCAATCCCATTGCTCACCTCAAAAAGTATTGTAATCAATTGCGGGGGGCTGGTGGAAAAGAAGAGTTATTAATGGCTTACTTTGGAGAAAGCTTGGTGGGCATAGCATCAGAATGGTACATGGATCAGGACATATCTCGATTGCATATCTGGGATGACCTTGCCCGAGATTTTGTCCGACAATTTCAGTACAATATAGACATTGCCCCAGACAGGAATTCCCTGGCAAACCTAAAGAAAAATCCCTCAGAGAGTTTCCACGAATATTTAATCAAGTGGCGTGAACATGCGTCAAGAGTAAAGCCTCCAATGGATGAGGTTGAGATGGTCACTGTCTTCCTACAGGCTCAGGAGGTAGATTATTTTCAAAACATGATGTCCGCTATGGGTAAGCCTTTTGCAAAGGCAATAAAGATCGGAGAAATGGTAGAGAATAGGCTAAACACAGGTAGAATCTTGAGCCAATCAGCCATAAGGGCAACCTCCCAAGCCATCCAAGGCGGGTCTGGAGGAATGGCTAAGGGCAAGAAGAAAGAAGAAAAAGTAATGGCAGCATCGGGCGGAAGAAGGTACCGGGCTCCTAGACCGGTGTTCTCAGAAAGAGCCCCTCAGCATTATTACCCTCATATAGATATGACTTATACTCCTCCACCTTATGCGGTAATGAATGTTCAACCTTTCGGCCGCCCGAAACCACAAGCTAACCGAAACCCACCTCCATTCTAGATAAACCAACCACCTTACCAAAACCAATATAACCCCCGACCACCACAAAATAACTTCCGCCCTCAGGAACAACCTAGACGACAAACTTTTACACCAATCGGTGAACCCTACTCCACCTTGTTCCCTAAGCTTGTCCAGATTAATTTGCTGCAACCCATACCCCCGAACGGGCAAAATCCAGAATCACCATCATATAAGCGGGGTGTCAGGTGTGCATACCATTCAGGGGCAGAGGTCCATCATACAAATGACTGCTGGACATTGAAAAAGGTTGTGGAAGATTTGATCGAACAAGGAAAAATAATGTTGAGGGATAAAGAAGTCCCGAATGTTACCAATAACTCTTTGACCGCTCATAATAATGGGCCAGTAATTGGTATGATTTGTGAAGACCGAGACTTTAACTCTGCTCTAAAAGCCATAATTGCTATTGCCAATGCCGAAAAGAAACCCAAGGTAGATCTGAAATAGGGAAAAGAAGAAAAGAAGGATAAGGCTGTCAACATTAAGCCTGAAGAGAGAACTGAGACAAAAGCAAAGTCGGTGCCTCCTAAACTCGAGGTTCTTTATGTGCCATGAGGTCGTCAAGAGAAACCACCATTTGTGAGCACTTCGAGGAAGTGTGAAGTGAAGAAGGGCACACAGATGTATGTGCCGAAAGGGGCCTATGTGGCGTGGGGGACAATTAAACCACCTCGGCTGAGTGAGCCAGTGGTTATTAGACGCGCATCATAGTAGCCCATGACTGACCCCTCTGCAGTGTCATGGAACTACCAACAAACAGTGGTCACATACAAAGGCAAGAAAATTTCAGGAGAATTACCAGAAACAGTCCCTGTTGAAAAATATTCAAATATACAAGAGATAAACAACGCCACACGAAAGCGTTTTCCATCTAAGAATACGGTAAGCGCTGAAGAAGTAGAGACGTTCTTTCAGAAGATGAAAATGCCAGACTATGAAACAGTAGACCAATTGAGGAAGTATCCTAAGCAAGTGTTATTGCTGTCACTAGTGACCAAATATGTGGAACACAGAAGATCCTCATGAAAAATCTGAACGAAGCATATGTGCCTGTCGAGACTTTGTCTGAACAACTTGAAAGGATGATAGAAAGATTCTTCGCTATCAACCAACTCTCCTTCAGTGAAAGTAATTTACCTTCCGAAGGAGCTGCCTACAATAAAGCCTTGCACCTGACAGTCAAGTGTGAAGGTTATTACATTAAGCGGGTCATGGTAGACGGAGGCTCGGGGGTTGGCATCTGTCCACTCTCCAGTTTGCAATGAATTACAATAGGGACGGGAAGGATTTGTCCAAATTATTTTTGCGTGAGCGCCTTTGATGGGGTTAAAAGAGATACCATTGGTGAAATTGATTTGATACTGACCATAGGCGCGATGGATTTTAAGGTAACCTTCCAAGTGCTGGACATGGATACATCTTACAATTTTCTTCTGGGAAGGCCTTGGATCCATACCGCAGGAGCTGTGCCCTCAACCCTCCACCAGATGGTGAAATTTAAGCATGAAGATCAAGAGATCATGGTCCACGAGGAAGGTGAGCAGTCCATATATCGTGACCCATCTATCTCATGCCTGGAGGCGAGGGAGGGAAGTGCGTATATTGCCTATCAAGCCTTCAAAATTGTGATAGCTGATCAGTATGAGGAAGGACATCCATGCCCCCAGCTTTTTTTATCCAATGTTTCGATCATGGTAGCTAAGGAAATGATTAAACATGGTTTCAAACCAGGAAAATGGTTGGGAAAAGCTTTGCAAGGAATAGCTGAACCGGTAGCACTACCTGTAGCAAAAAATATTTCGGGATAGGCTTCCACCTTACCCTGGATGATGAGAAATGGGCCAATGAAATAAAGAAAGATGGATGGATTTTGCCGCAACCACTGCCACATCTCTGTGAGACCTTTGTCAAGCCCAAGTATGACATAGAAGAGGATGACGAGGTGTTCAGGGCTGATGAAATAGAAGATATATGTGAAGTTATGAGGTAAATGCTTTATGAAACCAACATGGTCCAGCCAGGAGAAGGGACTAGCACTACTGAGGTGCTCTACATGGGACCAGACGCCAAACTCCAAAATTGGAAGGCTACATCTTTCCCGATCAGGCGGGAGTCTCGGTAGACTAGCCTTGTCACCTTTTTTTACATCTCGAGTTGTCTCAGGGTGTAAATCGGATGTTTCTTTTAGTTTCTTGTCTTTTGAATTCATGAATGTAAACCATGTTATCTTCCTAAAATTCCAAGAAATGAAATCAATATTTCATCATCCATTTTCTCTTTAGTCTCTCTGATTTTTGTTATTTTTCCCTTTTATCTTTTCTTTGCAATTATAATACTACGGTTTTAAATAACATGACATGCTTGTAAACTTTATGCCCTGACTCAAACACGCTATATAACTGTGAAATAATGAATCAAGAACCGGAATATGATGAAGATGAGGCTTTTAGGGAAATAAACCGAGAATTGGAACAATTTGAGAACAAACCTAAGCCAAATCCGAATGACACTGAACCAGTTAATTTGGGAACTACCGAAGAAATAAGGGAAACCAAAATAAGCATTCACACAGATGAGAAAACTTGAGATGCAATAATCCAACTCTTGGTTGAGTTTAAAGATGTGTTTGCTTGGTCGTATGATGATATGCCAGGACTGAGTATGGATCTAGGGGTGCACAAATTGCCAATTTACCCCGATTGTCCTCCAATGCAACTAAAGCAAAGAAAGTTTAAAACCAATATCAGTGATAAGACCGAAGAAGAGATCACAAAGCAATTTTAAGCAGGGGTAATCCAGGTGGTCCGATATACTACATGGTTAGCCAATGTGGTTCCTGTGTCAAAGAAATATGGGAAGATCCGGGTGTGTGTGGACTACAAAGATTTGAATAGGGCGAGTCCTAAAGATAATTTTTCACTTCCCTACATCCACATCCTTGTTAATAACTGCACCAAGCATGAAATACAATCCTTCGTAGATTGTTACGTAGGATATCACCAAGTGTTGATGGATGAAGAAGATGCTGAGAACACAGCTTTCACTATACCTTAAGGGCACTAACTGCTATCGGGTCGTGCCATTTGTGCTAAAGAATGCTAGGGCAACCTATATGAGATCCATGGCTGCCATTTTCCATAACATGATGCACCAAGAGATGGAGGTGTATGTGGATGACGTAATCATCAAGTCCCCAACTCAGAATGACCATGTTCGAGATTTGAGATAGTTATTTGAGCGGCTGTACAAGTATGATTTGAAGATGAATCCAGCCAAATGTGCCTTCGGAGTTCCATCAGGCAAGCTCTTGGGTTTCATAGTCAGTAGAAGAGGGATCGAGTTAGATCCAACAAAGATAAAAGCTATTCGAGATCTACCCCCTCCGAAAACTAAGAAGGATGTGATGAGTTTATTGGGCAGGTTAAACTATATTAGTCAGTTCATTACTCATCTGACTACCACGTGTAAGCCCATATTCAAACTGTTAAAGAAATATGCTTCAATCAAATGGACGTCCGAATGTCAAGAGGCCTTCGACAAAGTCAAGGAATATCTGTCAAATCCTCTGGTGTTGGTCCCACCCGAGCCAGGGCGACCATTTTTCTTGTATCTGACGGTGTTGGAAAATTCTTTTGGTTGTGTTCTGGGGCAACACGATATAACCGGCAAGAAAGAGCAGGCAATTTACTATCTGAGTAAGAAGTTCACTAGATACGAGGATAAGTATACTTTGTTGGAAAGAACATGCTGTGCTCTGACGTGGGTCGCTCAGAAGTTGAGACACTATCAGCAAGCCCACACTACCTACCTCATAACCAAGTTGGATCCTTTGAAGTACATATTCCAGAAACCGATGTTCACTGGGAGACTGGCAAAATGGCAAATCCTGCTCACTGAATTAGATATAGTTTATGTCACTCGCATGGCAATGAAAGCCCAGGGATTAGCAGATCATTTTAAAAAAACCCGGTTGATGAGGAGTACCAAATATTGAGCACATACTTCCCAGATGAAGAAGTTAATTCAGTAGAACCTATCTCTGAAGACACTCGTGCTTGGAAAATGTTCTTTGACGGAGCGGTAAATGCAAGAGGTGTAGGCATTGGAGCAATTTTGATATCACCTAATGGTCAGCACTATCTAGCTACAGCTAGACTCTGATTCTTATTCACAAATAACACAGCTGAATATGAAGCCTGCATTATGGGCATGAACATGGAAATCGACCAGGAAGTGGAAGACTTATTGATCATGGGGGACTCCGATTTGATTATCCGGAAAGCACAAGGGGAGTGGGAGACTCGAGACATTAAGCTCATCCCGTACCGGCAACACATGGAAGATCTCACTAAATGCTTCAAGTCAATAGAGTTCAGTTACATTCCTCGATGACACAATGAACTAGCTGACGCACTCGCCACTTTAGCTTCAATGCTTCCTTACCCAGACAATGCTTATATTGATCCCCTGGAAATTCAAATCAAAGAAATACATGGTTATTGTTATGCGGTTGAAGTGGAACCAAGCCTTCATCCCTGGTGTCATGATATCAAAAGATTTCTAAAAACACAAGGGTACCCCGAGCAAGCCACTGGGGACCAGAAGAGAACCATTAGACGGCATGCGAGTGGTTTCTTCTTAAGCGGTGACATTTTGTATAAAAGGACTCCGAGTCTCAACTTGATAAGATGCGTTGATGCCGAAGAAGCCGAAAGAATTATGCATGAGGTGCATGCAGGGGTGTGCGGACCCCATATGAACAGATATGTTTTGGCAAAGAAAATCTTGCGAGCGGGATATTATTGGATAACCATGGAGAAGGATTGCTTCAGCTTTGTTCGAAAATGTCATCAATGCCAGGTGCACGGTGATTCGATTCATGCACCTCCAACGGAGCTTCATCCGATGTCACCACCTTGGCCGTTTGTTGCCTGGGGTATAGACGTCATTGGGCCAATCGAGCTGAAAGCTTCAAATGGGTATATATTCATATTGGTTGTAATTGATTATTTCACAAAATTGGGTTGAGGCCATCACTCTCAAGTCGGCCACCAAGAAAGCTGTGGTAGATTTTGTACATTCCAATCTCATTTGTCTCTTTGGTATTCCTGCAACTATCATTACCGACAATGTGGCAAACTTGAATAGTCGTTTGATGGGAGAGGTATGTAAACAATTCAAGATAACGCACATAAACTCTACCCTTTATCGGCCAAAAGATAATGGTGCCGTCGAAGCAGCAAATAAAAACATTAAGAAGATTTTGAGAAAGATGATTCAAAACTCCAAGCAATGGCATGAAAAGCTGCCTTTTGCGTTACTCGGGTATCACACCACAGTGCGTACATCAATCGGAGCCACCCCATACTTGTTGGTTTATGGAACCGAAGCAGTCATACCTGCATAAGTAGAAATCCCTTCGCTTCGTATAATCGTTGAAGCAGAAATCGAGGATAGTGAATGGGTTAAAACCCAGCTAGAGCAGTTGTCGCTAATTGTTGAAAAATGGATGGACGTGGTGTGCCACGAGCAGTTGTACCAACAAAGAATGGCCCGCTCCTATAATAAGAAAGTACGTCCCAGGAACTTTTAAGTGGGACAGCTTGTGCTCAGACGCATTCTCTCTCATCACCAAGAAGCAAAAGGAAATTTTGCTCCCAATTGGAAAGGTCCATACATAACCCGAAAGATTTTACCAAAAGGAGCATTGTATCTAGGAGACATTGAAGGAAATGATCCTGAAACAGCAGTCAATGCAGATGCAGTAAAAAAGTACTATGTCTAGACCTCATATGGTGATGGCTTTTGTGTAATTGAAATGACAAAGGCTTTTTTCTTGCTACCCCAAACACTATCAATACTTCGTAAACCCTTTAAGCCGGTTCCATTTCTTTGATTACCCTCTTTGGCACCCGGAAGTACGAAAAGAAAAGAAAAAAAAAGAAAAGAAAGGAAAAAGAAAAAGAAAAGGAAGAAAAGAAAAAAAAAACAAAAAACAAGAACAGTGTTTGGCCTGAACTACGTTTGACTTGATCCCGAAAGGGTACGTTGGTAGCCTCTCCCTGAGGTTCAGTCACACCAAAACAAAATTCCAATTTCCCCAAAAATTGAAACTGGGGCAGATGATATAATGGTTCGGCCATGAATCCGCCGAAATGGTTCCAAAGTTGTAGTTCCGCCTAAAATCTTTTTCCTCAAAAACTTGGTCCAAGTCCTTCCGATCAATTGGCAAAGGCAGGGAAGTGGAAAACATAATTGTTGGAATCTGATACAATTCAAATTGAGAGAAATAAAATGCGAGAGTCTTATTGGTGAAAACCTTCGGGCACCATAAGGCGATGGTGAGTAGAGAAAACTAAAAATGAGAGAGTCTTCTTAGTGAAAAGTCGTAAAGAGCACTATCGGGCGATGGTGAGAAGAGAAATGAGAGGGGTTGATTGGCGAAAACCCACAAAAGGCACTGTCGGCCGAAAAGAAGACATCTCACCACTAAAAGAGTCATGGCAAGGTTCCTTGGTTTTGAAATGCGGAAATAATGGGTTCACGAGAAGCTAGAAAGTTTGTGTGGGTCGGGCATCCAGTCCAAAAAGCATGTCATGTTCATTTGAAGCCAGCATGCACACCCCAGATAAGTCCTTCTTTTCCCCCGAAATGGACACTTCTCTTTAAACTCATTCGCTTTTGGTTTAACACTGATTTAGAAATTACTACAAAGAAAGGTGGCAGGATTGGTTCTATTAGGCTCCCTTTGGTTAGAGTCGAAGAAAATGGCCAGCCTCAGCGAGTGCGTCAGGCCAATCCCGATTGACCATAGTGTTTGATGTTCTCAAAGCAAAGACATTTGAAAAGAAAGAAAGGCAAAGGCAAAGTTCTCGAAGGCAGAATAAAGTGAAAAGGATAGAGCCCACATGGTTGAGTCATAATGAAACTTTAAGAGTTGAATCCGGTCGCTTTGAAAAGAGATTCACCTTCAAGGCCAACAAGCAGCAAAGTTCTCAACGGAAAAAGGGTCGGGATCAAGCGATTGGGATGATAAAGGCCACAAAATCAACCACCGTTTCAAACTAACAAATTGTTCTTTGTTGAAAACAGGTGCAATCAAAGCAACCATGCAAGAATGCAGGTGCAATCCAAAAGAAATGAAATACGCAAGCGCTGAAAAAGTTTTACAACAGGGAATCGACCAAAAAGGAAGTATTCCCCCCAAATTCTTTCATGCGTATTTCTAAATAAAAAGGAAAATATATAAAAAAAAACAAAATAAAAATAAATAAGAAAAGAAATGAAAATGAAATCCCAAAATAAAAACAAATCATGGTAGCATAGGACCCCATTCATTAACTATCCCGGCATAACCCGAGGATCTCCCTGGCATAACCCAAGTAGCATTTTCTTTCAAAATCCCAACATAACCCGAGGATCTCCTTGGCATAACCCAAGGAGCATTTTCTTTCCAAATCCCGGCATAACCAAGGATCTCCCTGGCATAACCCAAGGAGCATTTTCTTTCCAAATCCTGGCATAACCCGAGGATTCCCCTAGCGTAACCTAGGGAGCGTTTTCTTTCCAAATCCCGGAATAACTCGAGGATCCCCCTGGAATAACCCAAGGATCTTTTTCTTTCCAAATCCCGGCATAACCCGAGGATCTCCCTAGCATAACCCAAGGAGCTTTTTGTTTCTAAATCCCGTCATAACCCGAGGGCCCCCCTGGCATAACCCAAGGAGCATTTTTTTTCCAAATCCCGGCATAACCCGTGGACCTCCCTAGCATAACCTAAAGAGCCTTTTCTTTCTGAAATTCTGACATAACCCGAGGATCTCCCTGGCATAACCCAAGGAGCGTTTCCTTTCCAAATCCTGGCATAACCCGAGGATCTCCCAAGCATAAACCAAGAAGTTGTTTCTTCCCAAATCCCGGCATAACCCGAGACCCCTGTTCTTTTTCCGGCATAACCTGGTCATCTTCTAGCTTAACCTGGATTCATTCACAGAGATACACAATCCCGATTTAATTGCTTATATATGTGTCACAACTAACTCACGAAATTTTCCTAGTGAAAAGTGGGGCAGAAAATTTTGTTCATTTGTTTGTTTTGGTATCTTAAGCAGGTTGATCTCAAGACACAAGGTGCAAGATAACCAATGGAATAAATCTCAATTCAGAATCAAGAAAAGAAGAAAAGAACAAAAGAATGAATTCAAACGTGAAGAAAGTAAGGGTGCGGATTGCTCAAAACATGATAGAAGTCTCAAGATACGTTGATCCTGTCTTGACCCAATGCTGCATAATGAAGTAAACACCTACAACTTACGAGCATCAAGATTTAGATCAGAGTACACAACAAAATCAGCCAAAACTCAAGATCAAGTTTCAAGAGAATTATAGATTGGAATCTTGTAACTTATAGTTGTTAGGCATAGCTAGCTTAGCTTTGATGTTCCTTTTGGTATAATAAGGAGGCCAGCAAGCAGTAGCAGCAGCAACAGTAGTGAAATTCACAGCTCCTGGTAGTCCCAGCTACCAAACCTTCCAAACTACACTGATCTAATTCTTGTTCAGCCCGGGATATTTAGGTAGCATATGAAGCAGGGTGCGGTCAGCTCTTTCAAAAAATACTTCACATAGAATATGCGAACGGGCAAAAATCGCTCATTTCCGCTCAGTTGTCTTTGCACGAAAACTCTTTGTGTTTCCGGTCAAAGAGGGGCAGCTCTGAGCACCTGATTTTTGCCCTAAAGCGAATTATTCCCAAAATTCCAAATAAATGATTTCTTTATTATTTTATAATTTTTTGTGAAGTTTGTGATAATTGTTGCATGATAATTCATATGAAAATACAAAAATATACATTTGCATTTAGGAATTTAATTTCTCATTTTAGTATTAAATAGTATTAATTTGTTTTAAAATAAAATAGGAGGAAAATAACAAAATGATATTTTTGCATTTCAGTTTAAATTTTCATTTAATTAGGAATTAATTAGGAAATCGAATTTTAGTATAATTTGGTTGTGAGTTTTATTTTCAGCTTTCCTGAATCATCAAAAAATAAATAAATACAAAAATATAAAAACAAAATACAAAATGAAAAATGAGTAAAAGAAATAAAAAGAAAATAAAGGGAATAAATAAAGATGGAAGAAAGGGCTGCCCTAAATTGGGCCATTTTAATGAATCCGTCTGGCCCAGGTCATTTTTTCCAACCCAGTGCAATATTTACCCATGACCAAGCCCAATCCGTCTCCCACCCGGTCCAATTCCCCTCTTATTGAAATGAAGCCGTTTCACGTCGTTAAATCTGAGCCCTCCATTTCCCTGATCCAATGGTCACAAATGATTGACACACTTTAATAAAATTGTCCAAACATATGCTATAACCGTAACGACAAAAGGTATTCCTCCTCGTATCTCCCTGTTACGCCGTCGCCGCCACCACCGGATAAATCACCACTTTCTCTATTGGCTCCCAAAATTACACCCATGTACCGCCTCGACGCCCCATTTACGAATATGCCTTCATTTTCCTTTGAATCCCACTAAGGTCGTCAAATAATCGAAATAAATGCCACCGTCTCCGTCGTCCACGGTGGCGATACCGCCCAAACTGGCCCAAGTTTACACCACCAAGCCTCCCCCATCTCCTCATCACAAATCCATAAGAAATATACCTCAAATCGTGACTGAACACTTCGATTTTTCAAAGCCCAAAATCAGTCAAAACCCCAAGTCGCTTCATTGGTTTTAAATTAGCACACCACAGTCTTCTAGCTTCTCTCATGGGGAATTCGACTTCATTGCACCTCGAACTTCTTTAAAGGCAGTCGAAGGTAGAACTTAAAATTAATTCAGTGAGTTCTTTCCTAATTTCTTTTGTTTTGTCTCAGTTATGGGTATGAGCATTTGTGCAATTGTTTAGTTTCGCTTCCAGTTTAGTTTGAATTTTGGACTTAGGTCGTTTAACCTTTTTGGTTAGTTCTGTGTGTTCTGTTAATTGTCGTGATTTAGATTTGCTCTGATTTGTCGTCTGGTTAGCTAATTGTTAGTTGTTGGTTTGATTGTGATTAGTTTAAATTGATTATTTTAGTTGAATGTTCTTGTTATAATTTGATTTTTGTTCTGGATTTTTAGTTCAATTCTGTTGCCAACCTGCTTTGAAATTGCTTGATTGTCGTCTGATTGAATTAGTACTTTGTTAGTTTAAATAAGTTTAGTTTAGTTGATATTCAGTGTTCATTTGCAAGATAATTAGTTTTAGGAAGATTGGATATAATTGATTAGATTGGTTTAGGAATTTTGAATGAATTCAAGGGTGTTGTGGGTAATTAGTAAAATACAAGAATGTGTAGATTTAGTTAGAATTCCCTAGATCCTTCTAGATAGGGGTGTAAGTGAATATTTCAAAAAGTAGGTGGTAATAACTTAGGCAACAAGTCAGTAACTAAGGGACTAACCTGAAAATAAAGAGGGACTAATAGGGAAAATAGAAATGTGAGGGTTGCCCCTCCTTTGGCCTATAAAAGGGAATAAATAGTGTCTTAACACACAAGTTTTGGAACCTCACAATTCCCCCCAAAAACATTAGGCTATAGCCTTCAGAATAAAATTTGAATTTCAGATTCAAATTCTAGATCTGAAAATTTGAAGTCTTCTTCATCTTACAAAATCTCCAAAAAATACACAAAAAGCTATGGAAAAACCAAAAATACAGTTCCAATGAAGTTTAGGTGAATTTCAAAGTTTATCAACTGATTTACATCTTCTAGCCTAAGTTCTGTTTTACTGCAACTTGTTGAAGTCTACTGGTTCAATTTAGGATGTGTTTGGGATTCGTTCAAGTTGTTTTTGGGTGTTTTTTAGCGCTGAAAGTGTTCTTTAGCTTCCTAGTTCGATTTCAAGTAATTTTGGGAGTCAATTAAGCTGGTTTTGATCATCTATGGGGCATGTTAACTTCTGAGTTCATTCCTGGCTTTTGAGAAGTTGTTTTGGTTCAAATCTATTCCTGTTGTGGCTAGTTGTGATTGCTGCATTTCAAATTTCCCGGCTGACCTTCCTTTCTTCATTCGTTTGGTTTAATTCCAGGTACATATTTGATACTATGATGATGTAGACTTACTTGTGGAAAGCATGGAATAAAACTGAAGCAAAAAAATTTTGCTGAGGAACTGCCTTTTAAATAGTTCAATTATTTTTTAAATGATTCTCTTATGATGTGATTAGTTGTTCATCATAGTTAAACTAGGTCTGTGTTGAATTGTAATAACTGTTGGACAATATCTCTTTGTTCCATGAGATTATATTGATATCCTGCCTCTCGCGACATATCATGGTCTTTTACAAATGCTGTGAATATGATATAATTAGTTTAATCGGTCTTGTAGTTTGTGTGAGAACCTTTAATGAGTTTCTGGAATTTATCTTTGAGCAATAAGGATTGGTTCTACTTTTTTAATTTAGAGTTGTCATAAGTTCTTTCCTAGAGAGCCTCCATGATTCAATCACTGAGTCACAATAGGTAAGTTACTGAGTGATATCATATTTTTGCACAATGAAATCTAATGTTGTAATGGGTTCGGCCAACACTTGGTTTAAAATTTGCGCTAGATTGTAAATTGGACCATCTTTAATAAATCATAGGAGTTGTAACTATGGGGTTTGAATTGAAGGGTGAGGACTTTTAATCTTTTAACATGATTGGGCCTTAGAAGTGTTGGCCAAGGAACAACTCTTTTGTGATCTCTCGGGGATTCGAATTTTCGGATCATTTGGGAGCCGAGCGTTATAAATACCAAGCCTTTAGCATTTCTTGAACAAATAGCAGTGGATGAGTTCGTTTGGGCCTGGACCAAGGCCTGTGATTGACCATTCTCTGATGTAGGCCTAAATGCAATTATTCTTATGATTTTCTTTCATATGATAATAAATTCATTAGGAATATAGGAAATTAACTCGCAATATAAAATTGGGTTTTGAAATAGGTCGCGGGTTCAAGCTAAAAGGGTCTTCCCTTTTGTTTGATTTCGGAATTGAATTTGAGGCCTGAATTTATAAATGTGAATTAATTAGACCTTTTTTAGAGACAAATAATAAATAGAAGAATTATATATGCTTTAGATTAGCCTTCTAATATTAAAAATGAGATGAGCCTCGCCAAACCAAATACAAATTGTAGGGCCCTCATTAAATACTTAATTAAATAAAATACTTAGAGATTCGGGATGGGCCGTTTAGCAAATTTCACGGCCTTCCCAAAAGATAACAACACGTTAGTCTCTTTAGACGCGATTTTAATTAAATTACATTCCTAAACTCGGGTGTGCATTTCATGCAACCCAAATCCAAATCTGAAAAATGTTGAATAAGAATGTGTCGAGGATCCGGGTGCATTTCATGTGATGTGAACCAAAAACACATTCTTAAACGACGTTCACTTTCTAAAAAATTGACTAATAGTGGTTAAATCATTCTAAATTGCACTATAGGAATAACATGTATAAAAATCAAATTTTAGCCAAATATAACAATTGAATCACCGTGCTAGAACCACGGAACTCGGGAGTGCCTAACCCCTTCTCCCAAGTTAACAGAATTCCTTACCCGAATTTCTGGTTCGCGACTGTAATACAGAGTCAAACCCTTTCCTCGATTCAGGATTGGAAACCGGTGACTTGGGACACCATAAATTTCCCAAGTGGCGACTTTGAATCTCTTAATAAACGAATCTCATTTCGATTGTCGTTTAATTGGAAAAACTCCTTTTTTTATTATACCATTCCCCGGGGTGTATAAAGCTAGATAAAAAGAAGGTGTGACACATTGCATAAGGCTACCTTTCTGCCTTCCGAGACTAAGCGTTGTCTCCGTCTACATTTTCCTGCATTGCATAAAGCTACCTTTCTGCCTTCCGAGACTTAGCGTTGTCTCCATCTGCATTTTCCTACATTGCATAAGGCTACCTTTTTGCCTTCCAAGACTGAACATTATCTCCATCTGCATTTATATGTATTGCATAAGGCTACCTTTCTGCCTTCCGAGGTTCAGCTCTACCTCCATCCTGCATTTCTCTGCACTGCATAAGGCTACTTTTTTGCCTTCTGAGGTTAAGCCATACCTCCATCCTGCATTTTTCTGCACTGTATAAGGCTACTTTTCTGCCTTCTGAGGTTAAGCTCTACCTCCATCCCGCATTTCTCTCCACCGCATAAGGCTGTTTTTCCGCCTTTCGAGGTTAAGCTCTACCTCCATTTGTATGGCTGAAATATCGCCACCTCTGATTTACATCTGCACATGGCTGAAATATTGCCATTATTTTAAAATCTTGCATCGGCTGAAAGATCCCCAACTTTGTTTAAATCTTGCATGGCTGAAATATCGCCAATTTCATTTAAGTCTTTGCATCGGCTGAAAGATCGCCAACTTTATTTAAATCTTTTCCTCAGCTGAAAGATCGTTGACTTCATTTAAATCTTGCATCGGCTGAAATATCTCCATTATTTTAAAGTCTTGCATCGGCTGAAAGATCTCCACTTTATTTAAATCCTTTACATTGGCTGAAATATCGCCAATTTCATTTAAAGATTTGCATGGTTGAAACATCGCCAATTTTGTCTTTCTACATTGGTTGAAATATCGCCATTTATATTTATGCTTTACATCGGCTGAAACATCTCCAAATAGTCCAAAGGCGTCATTGTTCAGAGGTACCATTTTCATAGCTCGAAAACGACACGTCATGGCTTGAGGACCCTACTTTTATATTTTTCACATCATTATTCAAAGGCATCACGGTTCAGAGGCACCATTGTCATAGTCCGAGAACATCATTTCATTGCTTGTGAATCCTCTATTATGCACTTCATCGCCCAGGACGTCATGGTCAGAAGACGCCATCCTACCCGTTCGAAGACAACATTCATGGTCCAACGAGAACTTGCATCACATTTAGTTTTATGCACGATATATTTGTATTGCTCATTTGAAGGAACACAGGCTAGCAACAACCTTCTCAGTAGGAGCGGTCTCGCTCTAGTTCCCGCAGCCTATCAGCCCCTAACCATCCTTCCCAACCTAAATATTACGTCTATCTTTAAAAATCTTCATCGGCATGTTCCACCGGAGGACCCCGAACTACATATGGCCTAATTCCTGTAATACCAGGGATATATAGGAAGCTCAGTGGCCAGAGCTCAGTCAAAACCTTTTCATACCATTTCTTTCGGTCAAAATTGGTCATCATATTTGTACCCAACAACTCTTTCATCCTTCTCGGGTAAAGAGGGGCAGCTGTTGATACCCAATTTTTCCCTTCGTATTTTTTATGCTCAGAATATTCTCAAAATAGCATGTACATGCATATATCAGCATGCCCTAGAATTTAGATATTTTTCCCAATTTCTAAAAGCTTTTAAGATCATTTTACTATTTGTTTTACCAGTACAAAATTCAATAATTATTCCCAAAAAACTATCAGTTCGGTGAGTAATTTATTTCGATCTTCATAACTTACACCACAATATAATTAAGGTGATTTTTGTATATTTTTTTATAAATTTATTTGATATTTTTAGGCTAAATTGCATAAAATTGCAATTATAGCCTATATTATGATTAATAATGTTTTATAATTAAAAGGTTATTCCCAATATTTTTAGATTAGTTTTTATATATTATTAATTAATTCAGTTCTCTCAATTTGTTTTTAAAATTATTTTAATTAAATTAAAAAGGAGAAATTGGCTATTTAATATATTGCCCATTACCATTTCAATTTTAGCCAAAATCAAACCCCCAATTTCCCAGCCCTATTTTTTATTTAAACCTGACCCAATTACTAAATTACCCGCCCCTAACCCACTCAAATAACCCGCCCAGGCCTTTCTTTTAATCCCAGCCGTTGATCTAACAAGTCAACGGCTCACACACACTCTTTCCTTTTTTAATCCACCAACACCCTCAACCCTAAATCATTTTCCCATACCTGCCGCCCTTGAATCCCTTTCCTCTCCAATCCTCTCTGCAACTTCGTTCAAACCCTAGCCGCCGCCACCAAAACTAACCCTAATCCCTTCGATCCTCACCGGAATCAATGACTTATCATGCCATGGAAACCTCATACTCACCTCCTACTGCTCCTATGAGCCTGATGCTTGAAGGATAGAGGATAGACTTCGAGGGTCTTCACTCAGATCTTCACCGACTCGAGGTTTCTAGCCATTTCCGGCCATCTCTGGCCTTGCTCCGGCATATTCTAGTCTCCTAAGTCTGGTTCTGACTTTATCTGACTTAGATCGGGTCTTTTTAATGCCTTTCTCACTCTAGGGTTCTTAAGAAATCCTAACTATTTGAGGTTGTTCTCTGCTTCATTTTAGATCTGTTATGTATCTATGCTTTTAAACGATTTCCACTAAGTTTTCCTTTGAAAATTGCTTTCAAAACCATTTTTGTCCAATTTAGGGTTTCTGGAAAGTATTCCAGTGTTTTTATGATTTTTGCTTTCTTTATTATGTGTATTGTTTCTCTAATTGTGTTCCTGAATCATATTCTCACTCGCTTTTTACTATATTCTTATACTTTCTATATTATGTTCTTATGTGTTCTTCTACTGAGTTTCATACTCCGTGATTGAATGTTCTTTTGTTGTGTTTTCTACACTTTGATTTTCACCATGTTTTGCTATCTTCATCCTCTATAAGCATGTATTTCTTCTACTGTTTTTTCTACTGTCAGTTGTTCCCTCACCATGCTTCGAAACTAGTTTCCTCACTCTATTTGCTTTGATCTTTCTACTTGTTTGCATGAGCTTCTGAGAGAAACCACTAAGCCTTTTTTTTACTACTTGCCTCTCCATCTCTACATTCGATTCTTTCTACTAATTTTATAAGGTCATGGCAAAATTTTTCGTGTTTAGGCATGCCTGTGTGCTTTTATATGTGTGTGAAATCTTTCTTTAAAAGGATTTCCACTGGTAATTGCATTAGAATCTTTTTGGGGTTTTAATTGATTGGTACTGATTCTCCTTAAGTAAAACCTTTTTCTTCACACCAAATATTTGGACTTGTGATTTCTTGGCTTTCAATTGATTCTCTTTCCTTAATTATACAGCCGTGTGCTTTCAAAAAACCTTGTCCTTAAAATAACCTTTATGTATTTGCCCTCAATTTCATGTTTTGCACAAAGAGTTTGATTAATTTCTTTCCGCAATTGGTTTTATACCCGTTTGAATTTGAATCCCTTAACGAAAGGAGTCTTAAGTGACTGATTGAAAATCAAACTTTAATTATTTTCTTACCTTATTTCTCATGGCTTTCACACTATAAATACCTGACCCTTTCTTTTCACAACACACACTTAATGCACTTTAGACTTCACGCTTATAATTCTCACAACCTTTGCACTTTGGCTTTCATAAGATTACTTATTTCTTTGCTTATCTCTTTTTAAAAACTGGTATGTCCTGATTCAATTCCCAACATCATCCCAATGTGTTTATTTATAGTTTTTTCGCCTATGTCTACCTTCTGCAGAATTTGACATTGAAAATGCTTATGTGCTACTGTTTGCTTTACTTTCTTGTAAACACTAGTTCACCATCACATTTACCCCCATATGTTTGTAAGTGGGGACTCAGGGCATGGAAACAAGAATTGTTGCTCATGAGCTGAGTTCTACCCCCCCCCCCCAAGTAGGCTATAGGGGGTGTCCCAGTATGTCTTATTGCTGGGTATGCCCTTGCCTACGCCTTTCCTGAATCCTGCTTGTTGTGAACCCCATATCCCCACTCCCCTATGTATGCTGAGTTAAGGTGTAGCCTAGCAGCATCCCAATTGCTGTCCAAGGCTAAACCTGACCTTCAATAGGACCTAACTCCCCAAGTTACAACTGACAAGCTAGCCTGGGGTGTGCCAGTACCCCAAAAATGCTTGGCATGACCACAAACATGCCATTTCCCCTCTATTGTACTTGCACTTACTCCTAGCCTCTAAGTTCTGCCCCCTCTTATGAGCCTTGCCTTGGGACCTCGAGTTCCATCTGAACTTGGACATTTGAGGGCTGGCTCTTTCACACTGTACAATAATCTGATTCTGCAATGATATTTGGGGTGCAAGCATTGCCTGGAGTTATTTAAGCTCTTTGTAACTTTGACACATCCCAAATAAGAGAAAGGATATAAAAAATCCGATCCTGGAAGTTGGTTTATCTCATTTATTAGACTCATAGTCTAGATTAGGCTGATTAGATGTAGATGTAATCACTGATATAATTTTGCTTTCTTTCTGGTTTAATTGGTCTGTAATAATTTTGTAAATACTACTGGGGTGGATAGTGAAAGGGATGGGATTGAATGCATGCAAAGGGGTAGATAACATGTTTTAGGAATTACTACTTTCAAAATTCTGCATCTCATATAGATATAATGTTTATAGGAATTACTACTTTCAAAATTCTGCATCTCATGTAGATACCATGTTTTAGGAATTACTACTTTCAAAATTTTGCATCTCATATTAGATATCATGTTTATAGGAATTACTACTTTCAAAATTCTGCATCTCATATAGATATCACGCTCATAGGTTTCCTGCACTTTGTATAAATACCATGTCCATATGTCGCTAGTGAAACTCTGCATACCATGTAGATAATGCCTATAGGACTTCCTGCATTTTGCATATGCATCTATCACTAGGCAAATCTGCTTATAAGAGTTAAATAACCCATTGTATATAGATAACCTGCCTATAGGATCTCTCATGATAATAACTGCGATAAAAAGTCAGTAACGACTAGAAAGCATTCTTATAGGAACTATCAACTAAACCAGAATTGCCATTTGCTCCCAAGTCTTAAATCAGAGGTAATAGGTCTAACACTCGCAAAACTTATGATCTTGTGACTAACAATTCCTTCTCTGCAATAAGTTTATTCCCCCCGTCTTTGAATTAATAGATATCATGCCTATAGGTCTTGTTTAACACATAGGCAAATACTTAGGTAATTAATAAACTATGTCAGTCTTCGACAACTACATATAATCAGGGCTAATTTGGACTCCCTATCTGGGAAATATATGGTAAATCAACCTATCCTACGCCTTAATTTAATTAAGACCAAATTAGTATGTGTAAGGCATTCTAAACTACACACTTCTCTTCAATTTTAGGAGGTTTATTTGGGCCATATCTGCTTACTTGCTCTCCTAAATCTGTTGTATATGTATTGAATGTCGCCTTAAAATTTTATCCTTTGAAACTCTCAAAATTCCCCCAACTCCCTTCCCTTTACGATTAGTAGTCCTATATACCCCCGGGACTTATAGGATTGGGACGGATAATAGCATGCAATAAGTAACGATACCATTCCACGCTTAATACCTTAACGGGGTGGGAAGGGTAGACATGGTGATGATGATCATGCGATAACACCATGCATCCGATTGGCTACCGGTGTAGTGCGGATGATCCATGTATTTTACAAACCTAGGACTCCCCTCCCTTTATGTGTTTTTTTCTATTTGTTTCTCGATAAGTTATTTGAATCTTTTTTCATAGAATTCTGCCTTATCTTTTCTCAAATGAGTTTTAAAATTGTGTGCAACCCCCTTTATTTGAGCCCTAATTGCTTATTTGTAAAGTCATAATTGTAACATGGCCGGGAACCACACTAGTGGATCTTGAGGGGTGCCTAAAACCTTCCCCTCGAGATAATTTCTAGCCCTAACCCGAGCTCTGGTTTTCCAACTCAAAACCCTTAGTGTCCTAATGCACTTAATCATTAGGTGGCGACTCTTCAAATCCAATAACCCAAATCACAAACGGGAATAAAGTCGTCTTCCCAAAATGTCATAAAACCGATTTCGCGATAAAAATGGTGCGTCGACAGTATGAACTCATGAGAGTGTAAGGATTCTAATTTTGTGATTTTTGTCAGAATTCGAGACGTTGGCTCGGGGGTCGGGTTTTGCCAATTTTGAGATTTGTTTATGTACATTGGTCATTTTCGAGTGGGCTTTGTTCCCTTAGAATATTTGGATGTTATAACTCTATTTTGGATAGATTTGGAGCATTTGAAGGCCGATTCAAGGGGCAAAGGCATCGCGGGCTAGTGTTTGGACTGGATAGAGGTAAGTAATGATTGTAAATGTTGTCCTAAGGGTATGAAACCCCAAATTTCACATCATTGTGCTACTTTAAGGTGACACACATGCTAGATGACAAGCTTTGGGTTGTGCACCGTTGGGGATTGTGACTTAGTCCATCCTGTATGACCGTTGAGTCACGTATTTGATTAAAACTTGTTGATATCATTGTATGTTGGAAATTATTACCACGTTTTGGGTTGAATGACAACTGTTTTGGACCCTTAGGGTTTTTTTCTACTATTCCTCACTGTTTTGACTTCGTATTTATTCTCAGTCATGCTGTATTCTACTATTTTCACAACTCAACCTTATTTACTCATTTTTGATATTATAAATGATATTTTGGGATGAGCATCATGTTTTACTATTGCGTAAGTGGCTTGAGAGATTTTTGATAGAGTGAGGCTGAGGGCCTTTATTGTAAGGATACTATAGGATCGGGCTACGCGCCGCAACAATGTTGTATTGAATCATCATTATGAGTCCAAGAACCTAATTTTTTGTGACACGAGGTGGCTTGTTATGTGGTTGAGTGCATGCTTGATTATGCCACAAGATGGCTTGTTATTGCGCTTGGGCTGTAATAAGCCCCTACAGGAGTTTTTACACCCCCAGTGAGCGCGGGTACCCAGTATGGGATGTGATATTACCTGTGGGGCAGTTGTTATTCATGTTATTGCCCGAGGGGCTAATAAGAGTGAGTGTGAGATAGCCTGAGTCGTTGGTTCTGTTGGTATTTTGCCCGAGGGGCTAATTTATATTTCTATCCTTTTCTCCCTATTTTCATCACTCATTTGAACTACTAAAAGATCTTTTACTAAACTAGGGTGTTTTTACGAGCTTTTACTATTTTATTGCATTGTTTTGGTTTGATACTATTTTGTTGTAACATTATGTTGTGTTTTACGTGAATTCTTACTTCTCAGCTGCCTTTACTTTTATTAAGTACTGAGTTGGCATACTCACATTACTCCCTACACCCTGTGTGCAAATTCAGGAGTCTCGGGTCACGCCAGTGAGTGCGGATCGCTTTCCAGCACAATTGTTCAAAGTTGACTAGGTAGTTGCTCGGTGTTCGTAGCCAAATGCTTCTCTTTCCTATCCTCATTTCACTTTGTACTAGCTTAGCATTAGACTATTTTGTCATTTCACACTCTTAGACAGATTTTAGATGCTCAGGACTGGTGGCACCCCGATGTCAGTTTGTTTCTGCATAGTTCTATTCTACTCTTTATTTTGGGATTTTTAGCATATTAATGAATTTAAAATAATTATTATAACTATTTAGCTGGTTTGAGGGTTTATGTTGGCTAGCCTAGTTTCACGATAGGCACCATCCCGATCGGGTTCCGTTTAGGGTCGTGACAAATTGGTATTAGATCCTAGATTACATAGTTCTCACGAGTCATGAGTAGATTTAGTAGAGTCTCGTAGATTGGTATGGAGACATATCTATTTTTCCTCGGGAGGCTGCAGAACCTTTACGAAAATATCATATTCTTTAAATTCATATCAGGTGAATCTATTAATCCGAGTACTAAACTTCTGTTATTCTATTCTCTCATAGATGGTGAGGATACGTGCTACCGGTCAGGATGGACGACCACCAATACCACCGGCTGAGGCCACTAGAGGCCGAGGGCACGATCATGACCGTGGTAGGGGTAGGGGTAGGGGTAGGGGTGTATCCCGCACAACAGCAAGGGCAACACTTGTAGATCCACCAGCCACCCCAATTTACAATCAGGTTCCAGTTGTGGATGCACCAACAACACCAACTCAGGCACCAGCTGTGCCCATTGCGATTCCAGTTCTTTAGGAGGCCCTGGACCAAATTCTATCAGTATGCACTCACCTAGCTCAGGTGGTCTTGGTTACTACATCCGAAACTATTTCTTAGGTCGGGGCAGACACTCAGACTCCCACCGCACGCACACATGAGAAAGTCGTGCAGGGATTTCAGACGCTGGGGGCACCTCCAGCCCTGCCGGTTGCATCTATTCAGGACTATGTGGCTCCTGTTATACAAGAGGACGGGAAACGCAGGTTGGAGAGGTTTGGTAGACTTCAGCCTCCGACTTTCAGTGGTACAATGGGCAAGAATGCCTAGGGTTTTTTGGACAGGTGTAAGAGGATTCTTCATACAACGTGTATTCTAGAGATCAGCGGGGTCGCATTTAATACTTTTTAGTTTTCTGGAGTTGCCTTCACTTGGTGGGAGCCTTATTAGTGATGTAGGACTCTTGGTGCAACAACACTTACCTAGCAATAGTCCTCCATTCTCTTTTTCGAGAAGTATATGCCACAGTCTCATAGAGAGGAGCTACGTAGGTAGTTCGAGTAGTTGCGTTAGGTAGATATGACTGTGATGTAGTATAAGATAAGGTTCATAGAGTTGTTTGGTTGTTTCCTATGAAGAGAGAGAGAGAAAGAGGATTAGAAGGTTCGTTGATGGCCTCACATATAAGATTCGGATTCTCACCACCAGGGAGAGGGTGTCTGGTGCTACTTTTGAGGAGGTTGTTCACATTGCTCATGAGATTATTTCAGTTCGTCTCTAGGAACGAGATGAGAGAGAGGCCAAGAGGCCTCGGGGATCTATTACTTTTGGTGGTGCTTTTTTGAGAGGTTAGTTTTAGCACAAAAGAGGCCATCCATTCAGACATGCTTAGTCAGCTCGCCCAAATTATCACGGAGCGTCATCGTGTCATGGTTCTCACAGTTCTCATCAGGGCCATTCATCACTTTGTGCCCTTCCAGCCTAGTGTTCGTCTCGTGCTCCATTAGTTTAGGGCTCTGTCACGCCCCAAATTCGAGGAACATAACCAGCGCTCGACCGGGTATCCCCAATAAAGCAGACCTGGGTGCCTTTTCTATCCCACGTGTTACCCCTCATTCTCATTACCTAATAACCATGTGAAATAGCCATTTATAGGATATGGACTCCGTTAACCAAATTTTATAAACATAACAATAACAATTTCCATTTGCAACTTCATTCACCATAATAAAGGTATTCCAAATTTTTATACATCATTGTCAAACATCAATATTTCTCTTTTAAATTCCCATGCTCGACACTACCCACAGCCTGTCTACGGAGTCTCTAAATACAATTGAAGAATAATATGGAAATGTCGGCAATAAGGCTCCGGCTGTACCTTATACAACATCAAAACCAGATCCCAAAATAGAAAGTGGCGTGAGCCACATAGGGCCCCGAATGGAAAGGGGCTCGCCAAATAAGTTAACGGGAAGTGGTGAGGAGCTACGGTCGGTGGACTGGAGTACCTGCTATGGGTCCACCTACAATCATAACACGATTGTAGCGCCCCCGGCAAAAGGGACGTCAGTACATTTGAATTGTACTGGTATGTATGAACAAACTTTGTCCCAAGTAAACTCAAGCCATACACAAGTAGATAACAGTAATATAAACAACAATCAAATGCACAAGCATAGGAACAATCAAGCCAAACAAGTTTTCAACACCTAACTTTGTTTCAAATAACTTCAAACCATACCCGAGTAGAAAACAACAATAGAAGCAACAACCAACCACACATAGAAGGTACAATCAAGCCAAACAAAGGGACAATCAGTGCCCCACAGGTTACAAACTCTCCTGTTGTCTCCTTTCACAATTCCTCATCATTGATTTCACAATTGGTACACATATTGATTTCAATGGCGATTTCGATCGCTTTCCAACCTTATTACCTCGGCCACCCTTATTACCTCGGCCACCCTTATCACCCCAACCCATAATTTATCATTTTGTGTTGCGGCGCGCAACCCGATCCCACCGGACAATTTCATTTCACAACAATCACAACAACAACAATGAACAATTCACAAAAATCACAACAACGACAATAAACATTTCACAAAGATCACAACAACATTTCTTTAAGGAGTAGCAACAATGATTCACAAGTGTTCCCATAACCAACAATACTATTTCCGTCGAATTCCACAATTCACAAGTGTTTCATGTTACGACAATACTTCCCAAGACACAACCACAACAATGTTACAAGTGTTTCCATAGCCAACAGTACCAATTCCATTATATTCAACAGTTCATAAGCAATTCAATTCATTGCAGTAAGTACCCACAAGAAGCCAAATATGTTATTACCACAGTTGTTCCCAATTTCATCATTTACGATTTCCCTTTTCTATCCTTCGTTTCTCAATTAATACCACATAACACATAATCAAAACCAATCAAACACCCAACAACCCAATCACAAGAATTTCACAACAATCCACATAGCTATCATATACCAAATAATTTGTACACCGAACAAGGCGATTTCACAAAGATCAAAGTTAGCCATACATACCTGGGATTTTCCCCCTTAATGATACTACAATGTTCCAATACACTTAAGCAACATCAATCTACAATACAACATTCAATATGACCAATATTAGTAACAAATTCCATAACTTATGCCATTTAGGCATATTATCAAACACCCTATAGGTATAGATCTTTACACCTCATAACTATAGTGTTGGTTCATCCAACTATCACCATTAACCAACAATTCACCCTACCATCATCCCTAACCAATTTATAACTTCCAACAACATATATATATGACCATTCATTCATACCCAACCATCAACCTTCTTAATTAACTCATTTCACAATCTCTACAACCAACACAACCTAGGTTAGGCACTTATGGCTTTCAATCATCATCCCATGAGTTCTAATGTATCTATCATACATAAATAATCACCATAGAGTAGTTAGAGATGATAGACATACCTCTTGTAGTAAGAATTTTAAGAATCCACACTTGAGGTGTTCTTGAAGAATTTAAGAATTTGAAGGAAAATCTAAGGATTTTGAAGATTAATCCTTGTTAGTATAAGTGTTTAAGGGGTAGAAATTACTCAAAGAACTCTAAAAACCTTACCTTAGATCATAGGGATGAAGTTTGGGACGAAACCCCCTTGAGAGAGCAAGCCATAACCCCAAAAATGAGTTGGGAACACTCTAGACCGGTCTTGGGGTATTAAAACTTTCTAGGTGCGCGAAGTTTCGCCCAGACGCATGATGTTTTGCAAACTTCGTGCATTTTTCTGAGCATTGTACCTCAGACGCGCAAACAACGCCCGAAGTTTCAAAGTTCATGCAAGTTTTCGCGCGAGTGACACCTTACGAGTAAAACGATCATAACTTTCTGTATACACCTCCAAATGACTAACGGTTTGTTGCATTTGAAACTAGACTCAAAGAGCTTTAATCTGATAGGTTGATCCTCACACAACTACTAATACAAATGTAGATATGATTGTTCAAACTGAGGTCTTGTGCTCACTCATTTACAGATTTCGTCTAATATGCGATTTTCCAACTTGGCTTGTACTTCGGCCTCTCTTTAGACCCCAAATCACTTATAATAACACTTATACACTTATTAACATATCCAATTGATATACATAATATCATAAATCCTTATTTGCACACGAGATAAAATAATTTAGCCTACCTTGGCACGACGAAATCTTAAATTACTGGAAAAAAAATTTTGGGGCCTTACATTCTCCCCCCCTTAGGATCATTCGTCCTCGAATGAGGAGTATAGTCTTCCCCAAACACTTTAACATCACACATCTCTTTTCTAACCTACCTCCAGTCTCTAAATTTTCACTAACTCCCAAATTTTTCAGAAATTTCGGCAGAGACTCCTTTGTAACTAGGCCTATGGACCTGCCAGAGAATCACCAAATTCGTCTCAACAACACATCCACAACTATACATAGAACCACAATGTATATATCCACAATCATAATCCCAGTATTACAAGCACTACATTAACGTAAGAATACCAGAACATGGACTGCACAGTTTTATATCAAAATACCTTTATGGTACATTCCAAGTCAAAACTAACTGGCATTCAATCAAGCGAAAATATTTTCCTTCCACGACACATTTAGCTCCACATGACATTATAGACTTACAAGCATTGTCATGACACCTTCTCAAAAATAATATCAACTCACAAACATACATAACAAGGATGACAGATAAACATCGTGCATGACATAACTATCCATTGGCTTTACCTTTTGATAACATCCACTGTACAATTTACACTCCACTGGATATTGCAATTCATGATAACAA